>OU898284.1:61034509-61082921 GCA_918026665.1 Diabrotica balteata | reverse complement strand
TGATGACGTGAAGAGTTAAAAGAAGAGGGTTTAGAAGTGGAAGGAGGTGAGAAGACCAAGATAAAGTTTCTTCTAAACGTTTACACTTCTCCGTAATATCAGCTATACTAGTGATATCTACAAGGGCCAATTGCTGATGATAGAATGGCAGTAGACATTTGAGGATGATCTTAATTTTTGCTGAATCTGTCAGAGGTGTTTCAAGGCGACTACACATACCTAAAATAGTATTTATAAATATCGTAACAGACTCGTCTGGCTTCTGTTTACGATTTTTGATTTGGTCCAGAAGGTCATCTTGAAAAGAATAAGGTAGAAAATCAGACTTGAGTTTCTGAGCCAAATCAGACCAATTAGAAAAATTATTGCGGTTGTTTCTAAACCACGTAAAAGCTGTGCCTGTAAACAACTCAGCAGAAGCTGCAAAAAGATCCTCCTCACTCACTCCTCTCGATATGCGAAGACATTCCACCCTATCCAAAAAGGAAATAACCTGGTCATAATGACCTTCACCAGAAAATGTAATGCCCCATTTATGTACCTGAACAGGTTTGGGGTGAAGAAATGAATTAGCTGCTTGGGCTGAAGAAATAGGGGTTGAAGTAGCAATTGGATTCACTCGTGAATCAAGTTCACCCTCTAGGCTAAGAATTCGGATTGAAATTGAGCGCTTATAAGTTTGCTGCTCCTCATTCGAACAAGACAATAAATGAATACGGCCTGAGACATGAGCTAGACGTGATATCAGCCTGGAGTATAGGCTATCTTGGACAGTCCCTCTAAAATCGGATATCCTTTTAGCCAAATCATCCATAGTCTCATCAATCTCTTCTTGTTGTTCCAAAAAGGGAATACTGGTGGCAGAAATTTGTCGAAAGCTCCTATTTCCTTCTTCTTGCCTTAGAGCTCCACGCAATATCTTGCGTTTTAAATCCACATTGGAAGACGCATCAATGGGAATGTCCCTAATTCTCAACTCATAATCTAATTCTTTAACTAATAAATGTTCTACCTTGAATGCAGACATTGTGAAAGAAAAACAAATAGATGAATAGGTAGAATAGACAAGGAGATAATATACTCACACTCCACAAAACAATCGAATAGTAATATAAAGTTTTCAAAAAAATAAATATATATAAGTAAATATGTAAGTATGTACCAACACACACAAAATCAATCCAAGAATAATCTAAAGTTATTCACAAAAAATTTCAAAATGGTTAAGTAAGTTAAGTAAATATAAACACAATCCTTGAAGCAACACACAATGGTTTCAACAAGTATATGGTTAACAAATACTTGAATATAAAAAATTCACCAATATTGGCTAATATATATATGTATAAAAAATAGTAATATCTAAATTATTAAATTCTTAAAGTTCAATAATAGTAAAATAGATTGTCAACTGTACACAATGAGATTAAAAGGTGAGGGTTTAAATATGAATATAAGTAAACTACAGCAATACAAGTATATCTATAAATGTAAATCTAATAAGAAAAACAATAAATAAATAAAGAAGTTAAAAAAATGAACAAAGAGCAACAGGAACAAATTAGAAATAATAAAGAATATTTTGCAAAGAGAAATATACTTCAGAATGTACGGTCTGAACTGAGAAAAGGCCCCACGTTGGGCGCCAATGTAACAAAAATGGAATGGCTGGAGCGCCAATATAACAAGAATGTGTAGCAATAGGGTAAACTCTAAACTGTACCTTGATACACCAACAGGCTAATATCTGAAATAACAGAAGATGGAAGGGATTAGATAGGAATAAATTATGTAAAAAAAATAAATAAAGGGTAAATATGAATATTTAAAATATAATAAAATTAATGCTGGCTAGCGACTATGCAGGAGAATGACCACTCGACACTCAAAGAGGAATTCGGCCAATTTGCATGCCCTACAGAGACCGTAAGATGTAAGAATTAATGACTAGAAACTACCAAGAAATAAACAGAAGAAAGATAAAGTTGCTCTACCGAATGTTTGGGCGCCAGGAAGTTGAATGTTTTCTTCCAAGATATCTTGTATTGCTGAAATATTAAAGGATAGGTACCAAGTGAAATCTTAATTGTTTTAACCCAACTTTAATAAAGACCTATATTATGTACAAATTATTTTAAACCCCTATATATAACAATATTACCCAACACCTCTTATATACAATTAACTAATCTATATTTACAATGAAAACCCTGAATATAATGATAAAATAATTCCCCCCCCCCCTAATGTACCTGATAATGTGAAATTTTGACTAAGGTTATGCAATAGTTAAATATATAATATAAAATGAAATATAATAATATAAACGTTCCAATTATCAAATAAATGAAATAAACCTCTCCAGATATGTGTGCACACTATAACCTGATAACGAGAGAGTCCAGGGGAGTTACAATCTCAACCCTTGGTGGACAATAAATAATTAAATTACGTTACAATGATTAATATTTTATGAAAAAGTGAAGGCAATTATTATTAATGATATATATTTAAATTAAAGTAAAGCAAAAGTTAAAACCTTGAAGAGGATGTGGCAAAAAAGTTATAAAAAATATTGGAATGACAAATAAAAACAAAATAAGTTCTTCCTGCCGGTTTCCGTAGGTTGCCCTGGAAGATGATCCGGTGAAGAACTAGACTCCAGTGGGTAAAAGTACACCAAACCTGGATTCCATGTATATATAAACCAAAATCTTCTTTAAATCCCCATATAACTTAAAATTTCTTCCCCTTCTCCTTAATAAATGTAACCCCAAAACTAAAAGGTTTCTTCCCTGACTTGTGACTGGGTTCCGGAAGTTGGCTAAAAAAGGAACAATTGTGTTACTTCATGTCCTTTGTACATACAAAAAGGTATGAAAAACACACAAGGTTTATCAACCTTGAAAGGTGATACAAGAAATGTCAACCAGTGACCTTAAATTGGAATAAAAACCCTAATGGTTTTGATAAATAGTGACCTTCGAATGGTGTGACAATGTTTTTTATAAGATAGTTTTAACGGAAAGCATGATCTTTATATATTATAAAATAGGAAAAAAGAAATATTAGCCGGTTTAAACGGTATGGAATTGAAATAGATAATTGTTTGCTTTCATCCTTGGAAAGAAATAAAATTTGACATGATTATAAAATATAATACTTGTAATGTATTTAGGTATTAATGAAATAAAGTAAAATAGGACATATATAAGATGTGTGAAATATCTATCGAGAAATATCGTAAAATAGGACATATATAAGATGTGTGAAATATCTATCGAGAAAGGATTAAAATTGATTTGAATTTCACTAACAATGGCGGATGATCAGACATGGTTTTTCATATAATATATTTATAAGTTCATCTTACCGGCGGAGGTGGTCCAAAACTTAAAGTATCCTCGTACAAAACACCCAAAAATAACTTAAATTGTTGTCCTTAAATCAGCGGTTCTTCATAAAAAAAAATAAACTTAAACTAAATTTCTTAAAAATGGCACCTCCCAGCCGCCACTATGATCGATCGATCTGTCTTCGATCACACCCAGTCAACAAGTAATTCTATTAACACTTACAAGTCGTCAAGTCGACGTACTTTCAGAATCTTACACCAGAGGTCGGGATTTAATGCCAACCTTAGAAAGTAAAATTTGCTGGGAGTTATTTAAATATTCAGTTTAAGAATATTTCAAATATGAATTTAAATTAAAGTTAAATTAAAAGACTCCAGTCACAAAAAAGGTAAACGGTTATTTAAGTAACGCACTCGTTACAAATAATATACATATTCTCCCAAAGCTTGACTTAACAAAGTGTTTGGACAAATATTGCAATATGCTGCGAAGGCTTCAACTGGTCCATGTAAAGAGTCTATAGCACAAAAATTGTTCTTGATAAAAGTTGAAATATTTATATAGTATTTATGGAATTGTAAAACAACGCCACTCTATGGGATATTATGCTCTGGTTTGCGTTTATAATTTGGTGGACTTCATCTTCCTATAAATAATATTCGACTCCAAATTTCTCAATGGTGAGCAACTTTACATTTTCCATTACCAATTGTCTAAGTTTGCAGAAATCACCGCACATAAATTCGATAGGATCATACTCATCCGCATAAGTCGGTAGATCTGCTTCGAAAAAATCACTCACTTTTTCTTTAAACCACTCAATTATGGCTTTCCATTCTAATGTGCTTAAATTGATTCTTTTAAAATTACCGTGTTGACACAGAATGTTGGTTGGTGAAAAATCTCGAGCTAGAGATAGACCAATTTTTATGTGGAGAGAGCTCATTGGATATGTTGTTTCCAATAAACAATATGGCTCATTTTCGCAGCTTCTTCAAATTTTGCCAATACTCGATCTAATTCGGCGCTAGGACTAGGTGGTTGACTATCTTCATCGTATTTAAATTCCATGCTAAATTCACTGCTATCATCTTCGAAATTAATAGTCTGACTGTCGTAACCACTATCTTGAGAACTCATGGTACTACCGTTGACTAAGTGAATGGAAACTGAACAGATCATCATAGTTTGTCTTAAATTTATACTTTTTAGTCCGCCACCCCCCACTCATTTAGAGTATGTCTACGCGGCGTATCAAAATATAGATCCTCAAACTAGGTCTGAACTATTAATCCAACTGTTATAATTGCTATCCAATCCTAACCATTGAACGTACATATTATTTCCGCGTCTGCGCAGTACTTTTTCAACTAAATAAATGTCAGGATTAGCCGTTTTTGCAATTCTCTTCGTAGAATGCTCCTCTGATAGGCGCTCCAGTCATATCTTTAATAAAGTATGTTGTAGAATTCGTTATTTTAATTTCAACGATTTTAAATAATTCAGTTGTCCAATTTGGCTTATATCCTTTATCGAAAACATATTTATTTTTACTAATGCGAACTACATCACCAACCTTTAATTTTCGTGGAGCAGCGATTTTCAAGTGAGTGTAATATTTTCGTAAAATACGTTTTTCGTTGGATTTATTAACGTCAACAGGGCCCTGATTCTATTTCATTTTGATGTCGAAATTTAAAAGCGACTACGCCATGACAGTCGAAATCGCTAGCGATTCTCATTCATTTCGATTTTAGTTAAAAGTGGGGATATTTACTTTATCATTTTGACACTGCTCAGAATTTGGGTTGGCCGTCTTGTTTATTGGCTGTAGGCTGCACAACGCTGTTTGTTTTGTTTACATTATGCTTTTTGTTTCTTGTTTGAGTTGTTAAATTTTTAGTGGCCATTCTCAATTATTATATTTTGAATTGAAAGAAAATGGATGGAGAGGCTGTCGGTGATGGTGGCACTGAATTGTCTGTGGACCACAAAGAAATTATGTTGGCTTTTGACTTTGTGGTTATATTCTATATTTTTAAATTTACTGCAGCTTAGTAATACTTATCCTAAAAATTTTGGGTCTCCTAGAGGCATAAACACCCTCCCCCATATATGGTTCTGATATCCTTATCAAATAATTTGCAGCTTCTTTATTAAGGCGGAATTGCTGCCTAAATTGAGCATCACTTAGTGAAAAAGGATTTTGAGTATCCCGTAACAATCTTCTTAAGGCGCATGTCTACAAGAAATGCGCCAATTTGTGCGCAAAAACATAAAACTTGTCATAATGGCGACTAGAGGAGAACTTTGATATACAATTAGACCAAGCAGACATCAGAGAAAAGTGCCCACCAGGCACCAACAATAACCAAGATTAGAACAGCAGTAGCCAAATTGAAAAACAATAAATCACAGTGATTGGATCAAATAGCATCGGAACTACTGAACGTAGGAGATGTATTACTAAAAACAATACATAACCGCTCTAAAAATTCGTGATGAGTTTAAAGATTATTTTATATCTCCAAATAAGAGAGTACAATTTCAAGATCATGCCATTCAAATACATAATTTGTAAAAAGAACAAATAAATTATTACAACCAAATTATTTATTATTTCTATTTTTCATTACAGCCTGTTGAATATCTTCAAAAATTGTGGTTTCCAATTTAGTTTTAATATTGGGACATTTTATTTCTTGCACCACAGTATTTTAAAAAATAATCAGTAGCATCTGGCTTAGGGCACTCAGGTACTGCAGTTCTATTTTTATAGGTGTTAAAATTTCGACCAATTTTGTGCCGAATCACATACAATTTCTCATAAAACGCAGCCATATTAATACTTTTTGCCTCAGTTTTCCTTGCAAGAATCAAACAAAACAACACCGCCTAAACTGAACCTAATCTCACTTCTCCCAATCCAGTCAGTCATGGCACATTAATTTCGACTCGAAATAAAATTTCAACCACTTTCTTGAAGTTGAAATTAATTTCGATAAATCGACAATTAGTGACGTCCTTTGGTTAGTTCAGCTGAAATCCACTAGGCTCGCAAAGTCGCATTTCGACGTCGCCATATTAATTTCGACATGTTTTGAGTCGAAATCTCAATTAGAATCAGGACCCTGGTCTAAGTTGAATTTTGCTGTTTCGTGTTATTGTACTCTTTTGTTATTTGAGATAAGATATCAATCCATTTGTATGTACCATTAAAACTAAAATACTTGTAAAGTTTTACCTTTAATGTACGAATAACACGTTCACATATAGCTGCTTTTTTTAACACTAAAAGTATTATAGTGATTAATACTATGTTTTTCATGAGATTTTGAAACTTGGAATTAAAAAATTCTGTACTTTGGTCTGTTTGTAAATTTTTCGGACATCGCTGAGTGTGAGCGAGAATATCTGAAAATGTTCGAGTAATTTCCTCTCCGGTTTTCGTCTTTAATGAACGAGTCCACACAAACTTTGAAAAACAATCAATTACAACGAGAATCAGCTTGTATTGTTTATTTTGATTAGCATACGAATGCATTTCAGCCAAGTCCATCTGCCATAGATCATCTAATCCTTTAATGATTGTTCGACGACGAGGGTAATTTTTTCGTGCTTGCTTATGACGCTCGTTAAATAGTTGTGTCTTCTCTTTGGTAAATGCCATGTTTAGCTTCGATCGCTTTAACTTTGTATCAGATTCGGACATCTTCACTCTTTTAAACCTTTTTACCTTGTAACGCTTTAAGTCATTGTTTCCTAGTCTTTATAATATACGATTTTATTATTATTTTCGATGTATTCTTCTATTACCTTAAGACGATTGTCTAAATTATGCGAATTAAGATCCATTGTTTTAATCTTTTTTTCTATTTCCAACGTTTTCAGCATATTTTGTGCACTTTGGTAAGCAGCATCTGTAATGTTCTCCTTCATTTCACGTTTAAATATATCTAAATCATTTTTAAAGTCATGTACTTGTTTTGTGAAATCGGATATTTTCAAATCATCCATTTTATTGTTATCATTTAACTCATTAATCGATTTATTAAAACTGCTTTCAATTTTGCTAATTGAGTTTAAGATTTTTTGTTCAAATTGAGCATCTTTTGCATTATATTCTTTGCGTATCAAATTAAACTCTTTTTGTATAAAATTTTTGACGTGAACAATGCGGTCATCTACGTACTTCTTGTTGGAAAGATGTATGCCTGCTAGAGAAGGATCCCGTTTAATGTCTTTATTTACTGCATGTATCTGGTTTTGTAAATCCAAAATGGATTTCTTTAAACCATCACGTAGCTTTTTAACGGCTTGTTCATTAGAACGATAATGATGACGACCAAACTTGTCAACACTTATCTTGGAAATGATGCTTCATCCAACCTAACATTAATATATAATATCTGCTTCACGTAATTCGTTGATAATGGCAACAATTTCGTTATTGTAGGATGTATTTCCTGCTGCTTGGGAAGCAATCAGCAATTTTAGTCTGTCACATAGTTCGTTTGGATCATCCCAATACACATACTTAATAGGATTATCATTGTAGATCAATTGAGAATCACCAACGAGCCCAGATCCTTTGGAGCTAGATGGTGAAGATAACGATGTTCGAGGAGACGTTGACGATGATGAACGAGTCGCTTTTGCTAAACAAGAAAGATCTTCGAAAGGTGGTCTCTTTAATGTAGTAGATCGAGTTTTTGGTGGTGATTTCTTCGTTGTTCCATCGATAGATTTAAATAGTGGCTTGATAATATGATGATATTTTTCTCCAGGTACACCTTTAAGACGACCTGTGGCATTCAGATGAGCTTCTGTACTATTTAATAAACTTTTATAGTGTTCATCATAATATTCTGAACTATTATAGAAAATTAGTTGGTACAAACCTGGCGTTCCCGGTACTCATCCTTCTTCCTCACTACCGTCACTGATGACTTGTACACTATCTTTGTTTTTGTTAAAGTTTATTCTCCGTTTACCTAAGATCCAACCAATTTCAGCATTGTATATAGGTCCATAGTGTTTATCAATTTTATCATCTTTCATCCAAAACTCTTTCATATACATATGACTCATTGGAGGATATTGCTCGATATATTCATCAATAACCTCTTTCGAAACATTATTAGGATCAAAAATTTCATGTTCGTTAACTTGATCAGTTGATACTGCATCGGAAAATACATCGTCACCGCCGGCTTCTTTTTTCACCTCTTCCTCCGTTTTCACCTCTTCCTTTTTGACATGATTAAGCTTGTTATTAATAGTATGATGCAATGTTTTTGAGGATTGTGCAATATCTTTTAAATGTTTAGCTATAGGTATAAAGAGTTTATTTACCGACTCATCTTGTTCTGTTTTACCTAGCTTGAGTGCTAAATACTTTTCGCGAATGACACGAGCTAGTTCGGCAACTTTACGTTTGCGTGCAGCTACCTCTTGTCTGACATAATGTTATACAATGCGTGTGTTTCGATCATACCTACAGTTTTATAAACTTGTCGAAGCCTTTACGATATCGTCCATTAGAAATATCGAAATCCTTAACAATCACGATCGTACCGTATTTGTCCTTCCAACATTTGGAACAAAATTGTTTAAATTGGTCAAATGTCATATCCGGTGAGACGTGATCGTCAAAGACGTGTTTTAAATTGAACTCGTCCTGCTTAAACAATACAATAAAGTTAGCATTATCATATAGGAGTTGTTTGCCTGCTCGACTGTACGATTGACATAAGTATGCACAATCGATATCTTTATGTCTACCCATACAGTAATATTCACGTATTGTTTGTTGCGGATCCGTTGATATGTCATCAAAAATAAAAGTGGAATTTGGTTTAGCTTAACCAGGACTTATTACGTCATCATTATCTTTAAATGGAAAATACCCCACCTCTTTCACAGATGTCAACACTTCCTTTAAAAATTGATACTTAGGTTGAAACAACGATTTTAAATAAACGTAAACATTTTTGAATTTAGCGCCATTCAGGTCAAACAGTAAAGCTAACATCATGTCATCAAGTGCCGATAGCTATCGATCAACAGCGAACACTTGATGTGCATTCGCCCCGCCCACCTTACCTTTCTCTTAATTTTCATTGGTCTTTTGGTTTGGAATTCATATGAAATATTATGTATAAATATGAGTCGAATTACAAGCCAAAGCCAGTCCAGTTCCTACCTCGGTCTCTCCTAGAGCTCGAAACTCTAGAAAGCCGATCACCGGGGCTCTGCCTCAAATTCCACTTCACCTTAGACTCTGAGGTTGTTTGTCTACGTTAAACTGTGTTATTATTTCGTTCTTCGATGCAAATGCACACAAGAAACCCTAGTATTTTGTTCATGTAAGAAATTCGACTGTCTTTGTCAAGACAGTCTTCTTCTGTAAGAAAGAAATAACTGTGTCTTTCTCAAGACATTAGTCAACTACTTCGACTTGTAAGAGATTAGCTGTGTCCTTTTCAGGACACAGTTCACCTTTAAACCACGTCCTAACCTACATTGGATAAGTGCCTAGGATATTTCGCAAGCTATACGCGAATATCCTAGTGCAGAGCGTATAGCGGAGTAGACGATGTTATAGGTCTTACTTTCCGTTGAGACGACAATCACATTCGTTTTTCCACACCCACTTGGACCACATATGATTGAACGAAAAGAATGTGGTATCAATGCACCATGTTTACTGGTTCTGGTCACGTTATCAACAAAATCCAAGTTTTCCACTACTAGTGTCTTGTCTTGTTGAATGAACTTCATCTTGTGATTGAAATGTATTTTGTACACACGGTTATATATAAAGACATTTTGGAAAAGACTTCATTTCAATGTTGGTCGTTCAAGGTGAAGGAGTGCTGAATTCTCTGATCAATAGTCTACCGTTACCAATATCTAGGACCTGGAACTAAATTACAGAAACGTCTAGCTCGTGGAGATCCGGTAATAAATCCGTTAGATCGAGCTGCGAGAGATCACAATATCGCATATTCCCAGAGTAATTCATTGAAAGATCGGCATAAAGCAGATTGGGTCTTGGAAAACAGAGCGTGGGAACGAGTTAAAACAAAAGACGCATCTTTGGGTGAAAAAGCTACTGCCTGGTTGACTACTACAGCAATGAAAGCTAAACGAAAACTGGGTATGGGTATGAAACGTGGTAAAGGTGTTGGTTTATTTAAGCGACATGTGCTACAGCCAATTATCAAAACATTTAAACGTGCTCCTCCGTCACCAAATCTACGTAAATCAGCCCTACTTGCACTTGCAGCAGCTAGAACAGCCGTTAAGAATGTAGGTGGGAAGAAGAATGTACGATCTCCAAGAATAATTCCATCCGAACCAAAATCTGGTGGTATTTTACCTTTAATCCCCATCTTTGCAGGCTTATCAGCTGTCGGCAGTTTGGCGGGGGGCGCAAGCGCAATTGCCAAAAACTGTAAAAAAGTCAAAAAACTCCCACTAAAGCTACCTAATAGACCTTTAAGGGGACAGTCTCATGCGATTAAAAAAAAACAGACACATTTTAAAATTAAAGCAGAAAAAAAACTATAATATTTATCAACATAATTCCTTTTGGAGATGATTAAGTAAGTCTTGAAGTACATAAAAAAAATTTTAATAGCGATTTTAACTTCATTGGTGTCCTGTAGATGGCGTGTAGTAAAAAGTGCGTTTTTGGTGGTAAGACACTTTGTGGGTCACCTGTAACAGATATTTAAAAAATTCAAAATGGGTTGTATTCGTGAGACTCAAAACTAGATGATAAACCTTTAAAATATGCAAATTGTATTATTTTGAAGAGTTTATACTTGTTTTTTCAAAAAAGTCGAAAAATCGCTATGTTTTTGGGTGGATTTACCCATATATAATAAAAGGGGGTGTGGTTTTTAAATATTTTAAAGGTTTATCATCTAGTCTTTTGTATATACATTCGAAAAAATTTTGGTTTTTTAAAATCGGTTAAGAAGGTTCGGAGAAAAGTGTCTGACCAGTTTGAAAATGTTACTTTTGAGAAAAAAGCATTTAAAGTTTTTTTTACATAATTTTCGTGAATTAAAGGCTGATAACTTTATACTCACGTTTAATCGGCCATTCCTGGTGAACATTGAGGTCCCTCTTTATTCAACAGTTGTTGTAAATGGCTTTGTAAAGCTTTTTTCTTTTTGATTTAATGTTTTATAATTAATTCATTAGTTCGACTGGAGTCTCAATTCACGCCGCGATGCTGACAGTGTAAGTGTACAAACGGAACACACCTAGATCGCATGTCAATTTAACGAAAACGTATCTACTTATTTATAAATGTAGATATGAAAATATTTTATAACTAAAAAAATGGTTATGTTTTATTGCCAAAACGGCGTGAAAAAAAAGTTGATTTCTAAAATTAAAAATAAAAAGGAATTTTAAAAATAAAATAATTATATTACACTCTTTTTAATTTGAAATTATAAACAATATTTGGAATAATAAATGTATTTAAGTATAAATTTTATAACTTAAATTATACGTAATGAACACAAACAAAATTGATGTTAATAAAACATTATTTATTATCTGCACAAAACCGGACTTTCAGGAAAAATCGGTAGACGGAGCAACACTGTCGGCGTGCTATATACGCTACTACAAACCGCTGAGGAGAAGTAATAGTAATCCAGTGGAACAAATAAATTAGTTATAAAACATCGCGACGTTATAAAGAAATTTACACTGATTAATTGCAACGCAGAGAATCTTAGTATTTGTAAAAAATCCTATGTTCCGGATTCTAAATTCCAAATGTGTATAGTAACTGCCAAACGTTATACAGATATACATACTATATAAAAATAAATCACTAATACATACCCAACGTATATACAACATATATACAAAAGCAAGAACAGCTGGAGCCTCGCGCTCACCGCGCGGAGAGAAACCGGTTTTCATACGTGCGTATCTGACGTTAATAAAATAACTATAACTTATATTCTAGTAGGAATTTCTTTTTAAAATTTTAGAAGGGAGTTTTTGAATGTAAATGGAAGCGATTTATGTAAAAAAATTTTTTTGATTTTTTGAAAGTTTCGCATGAGACTGTCCCCTTAACCAACGTTGACTTGAATAAATTTGCTAAACAACTAAAAATACCAAATTTTCGTGGCGTGTTTATGAGAGATAATTTACCACATATTCCTCATAAACATGAATTGGCTATTATTAATCTTGATATTTTCAAGAACCCCGGTATACATTGGGTAGTTTACCGAAAGATAAACAGCGATATAGAATACTTTGATTCATATGGTTGCTTGAAGCCACCGCGAGAACTAGTATCATATTTGAACGGTGGAAGCATTTTCTACAATAACGATCAATATCAAAGTAATAACCAAATAAACTGTGGATATTTGTGTTTAAAGTTTTTCTACAATGGAACTATCTAACGACATCTTGAGACGTGCCATTCACATTTTTATGGAAAATATAACGTGCGTTGTTTGGTATGAACTACCTCAAAAGATTCGTCACGCACTAGAAGAGTCTATACCTTGCAAGAAAGATTATGATAAACATGAATGGAGTGATGTGTGTGGCATGTATGAAAGTAAATGTGTATTTTGTAAAGTGCTATATTATAAGAAAAATAAAACAAAAAACATGTAACCAAGAAAAATAAAGAAATTTTTTAACACATTTTGTTATTTAACTTACTACATCTTTTATCATTTATCAGTCCTTTTATCATTTTCCTCCCACTTTAATTTCTGGTTGTGTACCTTTGGTGTTGTATTTTAATTTTCAGCTGTGTTCTGTAACTCTTGGTTTCTTAACTGCAACATTGGTTTTTGTATCCCAATATTTAGTTTATCTACATTATCTATTAGATATACCCGTAGTACCCTTGTTTTGCTATATTGTGGGTAGACTGAATAAATTGCTTTGGTTTTTTTTTGATTAACTAAATATCCTTATTGGATTAATAATAAATAACATAAGTATATATTTAAAAAAGAAAATTATTTAAATATTTTAACACGTTAAGCCCCGGACCATCATGACATAAGTTTTCTGTCAGACCGGAACATTTTTTTAATAATTTTGAAATAAGAATGTGTATAACTATTTATTTCTATTCTAAAATAAAAACAAAATACCTTTTTTAAGTAAAAAAACAGCATGTACCAACAGGGTACACACGGTCTATTTATAATTATTTTTGTAATTTGTTTTAATGTGGACCATGTGTGCCATATTGGCTCACACCAGGAAGATAATCAAATACCTTCTCCCTAAGATATTTTAAGTTTAAAAATACAAAAACAATTTATTTTTTCAAAGAACATGTATGAATATTCACAAAACACTTAACACACATATATGCGGTATTAACGGCACATGCCGGACAAAAAGTGTACACCCTTTTGGCATTCTTCATCGCTGATGTTCTTCCTTCACGGTTCGAAAAGTTCTTGTAATATACTGAACACCTTCCCCTTTTCTCTTTCTCGTCCAACGTATGCGGAGTTGTTAAGGAGTTTTCAGAAGTTGTTTGAGGCATTAAAAGACTTTGAACAATCTGTTCACGGAACTCAGTAATTGAGAGATGTTTGCCAGTAACAGATTTGTAGAGAACTAAAGAGTTCACAAGTGCGGTATTTGTTAGTAATTCCATAGCTAATTTACGATACCACTTTATACTTCGTCGAACAGGGGAATTATATGCAGCCTTTTGATCCGACACATCGATAAAAGATTTTGCAGAATTATAGTCAACAATGGTCGATGGTTTGGGAACAGGTCCACGTTTTGTTTGAACATCTATCA
The DNA here is from genome assembly GCA_918026665.1 of Diabrotica balteata. NCBI lineage: Eukaryota > Metazoa > Arthropoda > Insecta > Coleoptera > Chrysomelidae > Diabrotica > Diabrotica balteata. Next base: position 61,068,732 of record OU898284.1, on the reverse strand, counting down.
TCAAAGGAATATCCTTGGTCGTTAAAAACAAAACGTCCCGTTTATCTTTCCATTTTCCGATAACAACTTTTGTATTACTCTGTAGATACTTCATGTCACCTCTTTTTAATTTTGCATCGACTACCGCTTTGGGATTATGTTTCCTATTGGAACGTAATGTTCCGACTAAATGGGTTTTCCTATTATTTAAATCATGAGCCAAGTCAACACTCGTATAAAAATTATCAGTATATAAAGTTCTGCCTGTATCTAGAAGCGGTTGCATAAGTTCCATCACCACTCTGGATGCTAACGACTTTTCAGATGGTTGCATTTTTTTTCCACCGTACACTTTAACGGTGTACGTATATCCATCTGGGACACAAAGTTTAAACAATTTGACTCCATATTTGTGTCTTTTTCCAGGAATGTATTGCAAAAAATTAAGTCTACCACGAAATGGCACAATAGTTTCTAGGAGTATACATTTTCTGAAACTTTTCATTTAGTATTTATTTGTACAAGAGGAGAAATTTTGTAGAGTCTGTTTCCAGGTGGGCAGCTCTCGTTATCTGAAATGTGAAAGAAGTATATTATTATTTCAAATCGACTTCTACTTATTTCACACATTTTAGAAACTTAGGCCCATACCTCACCGGGACGCCATGGCGGCGTAGCCAGCGACGTTTCCAATTAAATCTTTTAAAATGAATGGCAGGTACCTCACTTGGCGACCACTTGGCGACGGGTCCGAATTGGAGGCGTCGCCAGCGTGTACAGTTCCTCTTGTGGCGACTGGCTACCCTGGCCACCTGGCGACGATACCAGCAATATAAACGAGAGTATACGTACCGTCACTCATTCAGTCGCCAACCAGTCGCTACTTTGAAAACTAGGAAGCAAAATGAGTTTTGATACTGAAAGAATTATTGTAGAAATCGAAAATCGACCATATTTGTGGAACAGTGCGTCAAATGATTACTCAGATCGCAACTTAAAAATTAAATGTTGGGAAGAATTAGTTATTTTTCAAGATAAAGAAGAAATGAGCAACCAAGAGAAAAAACAGCTATGTAAGTACAATTATTTATTACCATTTTATAACATAAAAATATGTTAATTATTTATAATATATGTTAATTATAATGTAATAATCCAAGAAAAAAATTTTCTAACCTAAGAATCCGTGCTCTAATTATATATTTCGTATTATTACAGATTTATCATGCATTATTATATTAGGTATAATATAATAATACCTAATAAAACTATAATAGTAAGAGTAAAAGGGCAGCACGGGTTCGGCGTATTTTCCCATGTTAGATCCCATAAGAAATCGCTAAGGTTCATTCTGGTCATTTTTGTCTCTTTTTTTGGTGGAGGCGCGACGACACATCGGATCGTGACGTGTGAGGTATCGATGGAAAGGGGAGGGGACGGGGAACACGTTGAGATAAAAAGCAAACGCAAAGACAGTGCCAAAACGGCATTACGTCATATCTCCGTTGTTATTGGTTCGATTGTGACGTACGAGGGCTCGTTGGAACGGGGAGAGGGTAACGAATATGTTAATACATAAACAAACGCAAAAGACAATGCCAAAAGGACACTAAGCGTGCAACATCCAAACGGCTCAACGTACAACAACGAGTGAGGTATCGATGGAAAGGGGAGGTGGTAATGAATATATTTGCATGAAAAAACAAACGCAGAAGACAATGCCAAAAGGACACTAAGCTTGTAACGTCCAAACGGCTTAACGTATAACAACGTGTGAGGTATTGATGGAAAGGAGAGGTGATAATGAATATGTTAAGATAAAAATCAAATGTTAAGACAGTACCAAAATGGCGCTAGATCGTATCTCCGTTGTTATTGGTTCAATTGTGACGTATGAGGGCTCGTTGGAACGGGGAGAGGGTAACGAATATGTTAATACATAAACAAACACAACAGACAATGCCAAAAGGACACTAAGCTTGTAACGTCCAAACAGCTCAACGTACAACAACGTGTGAGGTATTGATGGAAAGGAGAGGTGATAATGAATATGTCAAGATAAAAATCAAATGTTAAGACAGTGCCATAATGGCGCTAGATCGTATCTCCGTTGTTATTGGTTCAATTGTGACGTATGAGGGCTCGTTGGAACGGAGAGAGGGTAACGAATATGTTAATACATAAACAAACACAACAGACAATGCCAAAAGGACACTAAGCTTGTAACGTCCAAACAGCTCAACGTACAACAACGTGTGAGGTATTGATGGAAAGGAGAGGTGATAATGATAATGTTAAGATAAAAATCAAATGTCAACACTGTGCCAAAACGGCATTATGTCATATTTCCTTTGTTATTGGTCTGATCGTAACGTACGAGGGCTCGTTGGAGCGGGGGAGAAGGTAACGAATATATTAATACATAAACAAACGCAAAAGACAATGCCAAAAGGACACTAAGCTTGTAACGTCCAAACGGCTCAACGTACAACAACGTGTATGGTATCGATGGAAAGGGGAGGTGGTAACGAATATGTTAAATAAAAACAAAACGCAAAAGATAATGCTAGAAGGACACTAAGCTTGCAACACGTACAACAACGTGTAAGGTATCAATGAAAAGGGGAGGTGGTAACGAATGTGTTAAAATAAAACGCAAAGACATCGACGCTAAGCTTGTAACGTCCAAACGGCTCAACGTGTGAGGTATTGATGGAAAGGGAGGTGGAATATGTTAAGACAAAAAGCAGACGCAAAGACCGTACCAAACGACGCTATGTCGTATCTCTGTTGTTATTAGTTAGCGTACTACGTGTAACACGTTAAATGAAAAGGGGAGGTAACGGGAAATATGTTAAGACAAAAGACAATGACTAAAACGCCGCTATATCGGATCTTTGTTAAGCATAATATACATTGAAGGAAAGTGAGGCTAACAGAGAATCATCGCCAAAAAAAAACGGTGCTATATCAAATATTGGACATAGTTTGAATGGGATTCCACGTATAATACAGTTCGTCGTCTCGTCACGCCACCTGTCGACCACATCTAGCACCTGACATCGTAAAAAAGACACACAGCCTCTCTCGTGAAACAATGCGAAAGGTGACGCTGAAAACGATATATAACGTACATCCACGCATGAAGTATTATTAGAAATAGAACGTGATGAATCAAAAAACATATATTATTCTTAGGGCGAGCGCCCACCAAAGTGGCGTGGCAGTGGCAAGTAGCAAGTAGCTCGCGTCTAGCATAGTGTAACCAATGAAAACGAATGATTCAGTTTACACCAAAATGACAGTAACGTCATTCATTCTAATCATTCGTTAGGATTGGTTACATTATGCTAGACGCGTGCTACTTGCTACTTGCCACTGCCACGCCACTTTGGTGGGCGCTCGCCCTTACAGTATGATCAAACCAACAAACATTCTCAAAATATTCTTATCTGATTAATTACTATACACCACTATTATTCTATATATGCGTATCTACGGTAGTTCGAGTAATATTATAAAAAGTATAGAATACAAATGCATTGTGAGTTGCATACTAATCTATGACAATTCGGGTGAGATACAAAATTAGCAAATACAAATGGTGAGTTGCATACTATATTTTACCTACGGCAATATTATGTTTTGTAGGTTGGTATTGTGCTTCGGGTCTCAGGTAAGAAATAGTTACATAGACTGCATGTAAAATATGTTAGCAAGGTCAGCAGTGAGTAGTGGTTAAATGTAATATTAGTATCGAAGCGATGCAATGTATGTGTAAATCGAAATGATGCAATGCATGAAAGGTAGTCAATTTGGTTCGAACATAAATTTGCTGAAAAACATATGTTCTTAACAACAGTCACCAACGTGAAGGTACGACTACATCGACTGTCATGTTAGTAGGGATGATGGTTAGTAGGAATGAATTATTTTACATTAAATGATAACAATATACTTAACGGTACCAAGATCAGCACATGATTTAACTTGGTTTAGTAGACATCTTTTTGTTGATCTGATGGACATCTTTTATGTTAAGACACTGTGTTGTTCATTCAAAAATGAATTATTGAGGGTTAGTCGATAACTCTAGGTTACCTAATCTTAAAACTAAGGATTTCTCCGACTCCTGTTTTGGGACAGGCTATCGAAGACTTAAAACTAGGGATTTCTCCGACTCCTGTTTGGGGACAGGCTATCGAAGACTTAAAACTAGGGATTTCTCCGACTCCTGTTTTGGGACAGGCTATCGAAGACTTAAAACTAGGGATTTCTCCGACTCCTGTTTGGGGACAGGCTATCGAAGAACAGACTTAAAACTAGGGATTTCTCCGACTCCTGTTTGGGGACAGGCTATCGAAGACTTAAAACTAGAGATTTCTCCGACTCCTGTTTTGGGACAGGCTATAGAAGACTTAAAACTAAATCGGGGTAAAGAGAACCATTATGTATTAAGGCTGCACGAACACTAGATCCTAACTTAATAAGATCGGTTCATTAATTTGCCAGCGGTCCATATCAGATATCTTTTTAGTGGTCATAGCTAAACATCTTTTTTTGTATATGTGCTAATCTTAAGTATCGTAATTTGAAAATAATATATACAAAACTAAAATCTAGTATAATTACTATATTATATAAAAAAACAATGAATGAGGGAAAGGTTGAGAAAAGGAATATAATAAAAGGGTCTGTTCCAGATATATTTAGCATTACGTTAGCTGTAACAAAGTTTTAAAATGACTATTAAATCAACTAAATATGCTATCTTAATTATATAAAAATGATAAGTGATATTAATGATGTTAAGAGTAATATAATGAAAAAATGTCTGATCCTAATGTATTTATCAATATTGTAGTTGTAATAAATTCAGTTTTAAAAATGTCAATATACAATTAGCCTTAAAGTTAACCAAACAGGAATAAAAATTATGAAAGAGTTGACATAATAAAATCTTGCTGTTTGTTAATCAACATCCATCTCAAGATTATTAATTAAATAGTGCCCCCATGGAAGCGTATCATAAGTCTCCGGAAGGTGATGTCTTTTATCATCATAGGGACTTAGCGCAATCTTGCTTTGTGTTATAGTATAAACTTGGTGCTTATCTGAGCGTATAAGATTTTGCGAGGCAATCTTTGTTGTAAAGTTATTTAAACATTTGACATAGTCCTCGAATGTAATGTTAGTGTTTACAACAGATTTCTTTACCCCCTTCGCCTTCTTTGTCACACCATAATTTCGTACAATATTATCAATTTCATCATCCTCATACTCCTGTTCTTTCAACTTAGCCCTCATTTGTTCAATCTCATTGTCTGTGATGGCTACTTTGGTAGTGTACAATTTCGATCGAAGACCTATATAGTCGGTCATAATGCGACCATTATTCTCATCTTTCATCATACCCAATACCTTCTTATTAACCTGAGGGATGCCGTAAATATTATCTACTGGGTAGTCAGACGTATCAAAATATTTATAGCAATCGCCTACCATTGCTTCATAGGGATCTTTTTCCCGTATCTCTACGATTACACTATCGGTATCTGTATAGCAGGTCGAAAAGTTTTCTCCGAACCTGCTAGCTAAATATCCATATTGCAAATCATATATGGTTGTTTTAGCTAAATCCAATATACTCATTCCAACATAAATCGGTTTATCTAACCATATTTCTGCTCTATGCATCTCGACAGCAACCAAATTTTCATTAAAGATAGTAGCGTTTTTAAATAGGGGACTACTTATTCTTGCTTCAGCTCCGTAACGACCTTGCCATTCCGTCAATAATTTAATATCAACGCGCTTGCGCACATTCTCCTTCGTCGTACCAAACACAGCATTATTCATGAGCTTAAAAAGGTTCTTTTTAAGCTCATTCTTAGCATTTTTTCGAAGTTCAGTATTCAAGTCGATGTATGATTTCAACCATGGACTCTGTTGGAATTTAAGTACCCTATGTATCTTGTTTACTATCAATCCATGTGCTAGCGCTTGTTCAAATCGGCTCATCAAATAGAAGTCGGGCTTCGATGGATCGTATGATGCCATATACTTATTATTAGCGTGGACGCGACGTTTCGAGCATACTTGACTTAAACCGCCACGAATGCCACGCTCCACAAACAAAAACATATCTGGATCTATTAAAAGCTCTAGTTCCTGTTTTGTATGTTTAAGCATTGCATCCCACGTGAAGCCGAAAAGAGTGAAGTAATGAGCTGGGTCAAGATTATATGTTTTGAGACAACTGGATCGGAACTTCAAAAACGTCGGTAAGAAGAAGGATGTCTCTTTTCATGTAGAGATCAACATAATCCCCGAGAGTGGAGCACGAGAATGAAGACCAGACATCTTGGGCTCTACGATAATGTCGACGAGGAAATGGTTTATCCTCAAGTTTATTGTAAAAGGACTCAATGGGGGGTAGAGACATTTCAGCAAATTTTTTAAATGAATCTATATAATCATAAGGCATGATACCTTTCTTGGTTAGAAGACTGAATTGCTCCTCAGGAAGCGATGAAAATTGGGACTTGAGATTAGGATATTCTACCAAATAAGAAGAAAGTTTATCGAGGGAAGACGCCATGAATCGAAAACTATCGATAAAACGGAATTTAATTCGAGCGTCATCAATGTGTTTCGTAAAAGAGATATATTTTTCCTTAGTAATAGGAAGAAGATCTACGGGGCCTTTGATGTGTGTAGCAATATCATTAACAATGAAGTGGGCGTCATATCCTGAGAGGTTATGAAATATCACTGGAATAGTGTGAGCGTCTTTGTAATTAATGTTACAGCCTTCATGAGCTGCACCTCTGTAATTATTTTCTGGAGTGAGGTGATGTCTCGTACTTTCTTATCACTGGGAGAGAAGCGCTGCTCGCAGATATGACAATGAGTGGCTGCATGAAAATCACTCTCTTGCTGAGATGTCATATTTATATCATACTGGCACAAAAACACTGGTGAAACTTTCTCTGCAAGCTGATTAAGTTCATCTGCAAACCACTTCATGCAATCCTTTCCTCGATATGAGCTATATGTCGACAAAGAATCATCATAAGAACATTTAAAGAAATAACCAACTGCTACAGGAATATGCTCCTGAGGTTTTTTTGGATCTCCCGTGCGTATCAAAGCTGCGTGGAAAGAAGGCGGGACAGATTTTTTATCCACACATAGTGGTACTTCGTAGGCGACTCATCATCATATTTATCTTGTACCAAAAGCAGATTCACATGTTTAATCTTCTTGTTCTTTGTTAAATAGGTTGGCAGGGTCGTAAAATCTCTTTTATTCCTTTTTAGAACATATACATTTATTGAAATGTCATTCTGCTTTTCAAAATTAGGAATTTGTTTAATGGTCATAGGCCACTGAATTCCCTTCAACTTTAACACGTTAAAGTAGTGTGGATATTTTGACACTCTTTGTAGATTTATAGTAACAGGGAATAACGCCGATACAACAGCCCACGCGAAGCATGCTTAGTCATTATTCTTAACATTAATACATGCTTCTTTTCTCTTAATCTGAGGAGGAAGTTCGATGTATGAGGAGCCTAGTTGCGGCGTAAATTTATTAATATTTACCCCCAGGTTAACAACAGCTTTTAGTGCCCATCCGGAATCACGTTCTTGAAATTCGTCCAAATCTTTGCTGATGGGCTCCACCACTTTCTTTTCAAACCACTCATCAAGATTGGTGTCTCGATAGATTGGTGAGTTTGATGTGGTGAAATATTTTGTATCTTTAAGGATTTTCTCTCCGCTGGCTATCTCGAAGTCTCCACCAAATACCATATTCACCTTTACTGTCTCGTCTGTCTTAAGTGCGTTTTGGATTTTCCGCTTAAACAAGGCTTTGCAATCATTAAGGAAACTGCCTGGATCCTTGTGTTTAATGTTTGAGATGACTCCCGTTCTAATTCTCGAGTTGAATGCTGATATGGAGTCATCCCATTGCACTCTATGTTTAGCAGTCTCCGGTCGAATGTTAAGCCCCGCCCCCTTCTTCTGTTCGGCCTTCAGTTGGTTTCTTAACGTTTTTACCTGCCGCATCTTGGCTTCAAGGTGCTGCTTCTCCCCCATCGTTTTTGCATATCTCATAGAGTTCCTTATATTTTTTATTGCCTTAGCACATTCTACCAATCCATTTCGTACATTTTGCTCATTATAATCAGTTCTGATTAAGCCTAAGATGGATGCTATAAGTGTAATAAGTTTGATCAACATGTTTATACCAAAAAATATAAAATTAAATTATAAACAAAAAATTTAAAACTAAATAACAATTATAAAGTTAAATATGATTAGAAACCAAAAATTTTTCCTTAACCAAAATATCAAACAAAAACTAAAATGTGAAATTCAAAACTTATTAAGAAACCAAAAAAACCAAAATTTTCAAAAATTTAAAAATTTTATAAAATATCACTCACCAGAGCACACTTTTGAATGATTAAAGACTTACCAGAGCACACGTCTGATCGCTAGGAATATCTGAAACAGAATGAAGGAAATACCTTAATGTTGTGTCATCAGGTGCCACCAATCACGCACCTCAATGTTCATCGCCCTTCCTTCTGGAGATTTATTCAAATTTTAATTGGTTAAAAATCGAAAAGGTTTCATATAAAAGTTAATTTTACTTTAAATATGGGACATTTTCGGATTTACAGTCAGTCTGGTTTTACCCTTAGAGGGTAGCCCCAGGGCTCTTCACTTTGAAGGGCTCTGAAAAGTTCTAAAGACTCTGACGCTGAGTTTTTTTCTACTTAGAAATTGTGAGTTTTATTTCTAAAGTACCTACAACACCTGCAGCATTGTCTTTTTCAAGACAATGCCCAAATCAGAGCGTACCGGCTAACTACGCAATATTTCACAATATTGCGCAATAGTTAGAGATATTAGTAAACATGGTTATGGCACCAAGTTGCATTTCAATTTCCTACGTTTACTAATAATCGCCCGGAGACGACAGTTGAGAATTCAATATACTTTTAGTCGAACGGAAGACTGAATGGTTCATAAAAGGCCCCTGATATGTATCGATTTGTGCTTGTTCTTCCATAAGAATCAACGTAAAAGTGCTACATTTAAGACATGTATTGAACTTGGTCACATTTACTCCTTACTCATTCTATGAACGATACAAGGAAGTATCAGTACTACCAACATAAAAAAAGCAGTACTGCCAACTATGAAAAAAAAAATTATTGGAAAGTAAAAGTGGACTCATTCATAGTGCATTCTATATCATTCTCTCACAAGAAGGAGTCATGGTTAGGAATTGGAAGAGTTGTCTTCAGGAGTATCCCGATGTCACCTCAAGCGAATTTTGCGATACCTGTTCTGCGACACCCTACACAGGTGTGACCAAAAAGAGGTGTGATTTAAATAATAATACATCACTAATAAGTGCTCGCTCAGGCCGCCATCTTCTTTCACGCCAACAGAGGGTATCAGAGACATGTAGACGCCATCAGTGACGCATATGCATAGACACAGAGGATAGCAGAGACATGTAGACACCATTACTAACACGCTAACAGAACAGCATAGGCTACCACACAGGAGCATCTGTAAAAAATTAGGAAATAACAATAACCTAAATATGCATATATAATTATTCAGCAATGATGTCCGCTAGATTGGATTCCTAAAATAGTACCAAACTGTCTCATTAGACTAAAAGAGTCCTAACGAAGTCGTTACATATATCTACAGGTACAGCATCCCCTACGTAATTGGTTATTTTGCATATGAACTATTAACGCGGTCAAAGGTCAAAGTGTGCCTTAAGATGGTAAATGTATTAGGTTAGAAGGTCTCTGCGTACTGCAGTCTGCGTGTCACAGATGGCTCTGTGCGACGTGAAATGACGTGAATGACGCGACATGCGATGTAGGAGACATTCAGAGACACACAGAGCCATCTGTGACACGTAGACAAAAGTACGCTGAGACATGCAAAGATCCGATATAGCGGCGTTTTAGTCATTGTCTTTTGTCTTAACACATTTCCCGTTACCTCCCCTTTTCATTTAACGTGTTACACGTAGTACGCTAACTAATAACAACAGAGATACGACATAGCGTCGTTTGGTACGGTCTTTGCGTCTGCTTTTTGTCTTAACATATTCCACCTCCCTTTCCATCAATACCTCACACGTTGAGCCGTTTGGACGTTACAAGCTTAGCGTCGATGTCTTTGCGTTTTATTTTAACACATTCGTTACCACCTCCCCTTTTCATTGATACCTTACACGTTGTTGTACGTGTTGCAAGCTTAGTGTCCTTCTAGCATTATCTTTTGCGTTTTGTTTTTATTTAACATATTCGTTACCACCTCCCCTTTCCATCTATACCATACACGTTGTTGTACGTTGAGCCGTTTTTACGTTACAAGCTTAGTGTCCTTTTGGCATTGTCTTTTGCGTTTGTTTATATATTAACATATTCGTTACCTTCTCCCCCGCTCCAACGAGCCCTCGTACGTTACGATCAGACCAATAACAAAGGAAATATGACATAATGCCGTTTTGGCACAGTGTTGACATTTGATTTTTATCTTAACATTATCATTATCACCTCTCCTTTCCATCAATACCTCACACGTTGTTGTACGTTGAGCTGTTTGGACGTTACAAGCTTAGTGTCCTTTTGGCATTGTCTGTTGTGTTTGTTTATGTATTAACATATTCGTTACCCTCTCCCCGTTCCAACGAGCCCTCATACGTCACAATTGAACCAATAACAACGGAGATACGATCTAGCGCCATTTTGGTACTGTCTTAACATTTGATTTTTATCTTAACATATTCATTATCACCTCTCCTTTCCATCAATACCTCACACGTTGTTATACGTTGAGCCGTTTGGACGTTACAAGCTTAGTGTCCTTTTGGCATTGTCTTCTGCGTTTGTTTTTTCATGCAAATATATTCATTACCACCTCCCCTTTCCATCGATACCTCACTCGTTGTTGTACGTTGAGCCGTTTGGATGTTGCACGCGTAGTGTCCTTTTGGCATTGTCTTTTGCGTTTGTTTATGTATTAACATATTCGTTACCCTCTCCCCGTTCCAACGAGCCCTCGTACGTCACAATCGAACCACGCTAAACCAGCTAAACGGAGATATGACGTAATGCCGTTTTGGCACTGTCTTTGCGTTTGCTTTTTATCTCAACGTGTTCCCCGTCCCCTCCCCTTTCCATCGATACCTCATACGTCACGATCCGATGTGTCGTCGCGCCTCCACCAAAAAAAGAGACAAAAATGACCAGAATGAACCTTAGCGATTTCTTATGGGATTTAACATGGGAAAATACGCCGAACCCGTGCTGCCCTTTTACTAGTAAGAAATATAATATAATTAGAGGACGGATTCCTAAGTTATTAAATGTTTTCCTAGCCAGATATTAGAAAGAGCCAAAAAAGTTAATAGGTAGTTATCCGTTTCTGAGTCCTATATAGCTATTATACATTTCTTTCTTGCCATAGTAGTGGCTGATTAACAAAATATTCTGCCAGTTTATCTCGAAATGTAAGTGCGGTTCTACCTCCTCTATTTCGTTCGTGATCTGTAGCAGTTTGGAATCCCGGTATCGTCAAAGTATCGTCGTATGAATAGCCATTTCTTGACCGTACAAAATTGTGCAAAATGCAACATGTCTTTACTATTTTTTTTTGCTAATTCTATATGTACATTCAGTGGTCTGTGAAATATTCTCCACTTATTGGATAATATACCAAATGTGCATTCAATGAAACGGCGCGCTCTGGATAAACGATAGTTAAAAATTTTTTGCTTGTAACTAAGATTGTGTCCTCCATATGGTCTCATAAGATTTTCGTGTAAACCAAAGGCTTCATCTCCTACTACCGTATATGGAATGTAGTCACCATTTCCTAGTGGTTTGGCTTCAGGAATATTTAGAGAATTGCTAACAAGTTTCTGGTAAAACGAAGTTTCTTTGAAAATTCCCGAATCACTGCTTTTTCCATACGCTCCAATATCTACATATGTGAAATTGTAATTGTAGCATCACATATTGCAAGTAAGACAATGGAAAAGTAATGTTTATAGTTATAGTACAGCGATCCGGAATTTATCGGTTGAATTAGTCTGACATGTTTTCCGTCGATAGCACCGATGCAATGTGGAAAATTCGAGTTTTTTCAAATCCATTTGCAATTGTTTCCCAATCGTTTTCTGTGTTTGGCATAGTTATAAATTTTTCTTGATATTGGCATATTATGTCGCACACTTCTCTAATTATAGTACAAATTGTTGTATAACCAAGTCTGTAGTTGTAATAGAGTTCTTTGAACGTACATCCTGATGCAAGATACCTAAAAAAAAATAATTAAATTATCTTGTCAATTTATTGTTATCTATTATGTATATTATAAATGTATTATCATCTATATTTATTATATATAATTTTTTTTGTGTTTCAGGTGTTGCTTTACAGAAAAAGTGGAAAAGTATACGAGGGTGTTACACAAGGGAAGTCAGTCGACAAAAAAATTTAAAGTCTGGATCCGGTGGTGGATCAAGAAAAAGTCAATATGTATTCTTCCAGCAGCTACAATTTTTAAAACCTGTGGTAGCTATTAAGGAACCAGAGCACGTGGCTGGTGATGAATCTGTGGAGAATATTGAAATAGATAGACAGAATACACACAGGAGGTGGTACAATGTTCCAAAAGAAAAAAAAAGAAAAAATACCACTACAGAACCTGAGAAGGATAAATTCCTCGAAACATAAAACATAATTCCTTGACGTACATAAAAATGATGTGAACAACAGTGCGATTTCTTCCGCGTCCATTTCTGTCTATATAACGAGAACGACTGTGGTGATCGCTGGCGGCGTTCTTGGCGACCTACGGTGGCCAGGAGTAGCCGTGGCGACGTCGCTGGCTACGTCGTCATGGCGTCCCAGTGAGCTATGGCCCTTAATCCAAATATTAAATCCAAAATAAATTTTTGAGGATAACAGCTTTTAGGAGTGGATATCGGAGAGTGAAATATGACTATCAGTGGGTAAGAGACAGTATTGGCTTACCAACACTTGAGTTACGGAGGACATTGTTAGATTTATGTTTCCTGCACAAAGTCAATAATGTTATTATAGATTGTCCTCAATTGTTATCACTCATTAGTCTTAAAGCAGCTAGTAGAAACAACAGTTTTGAAATCTTTTCAGTGCACCACACTAATTATGGTATCAATGAACCAACTACACGATTGGTGCAGAGTGCTAATAGCCTACCAAGACAAATAAATATTTTTGACTCCAAAATTAGTTTATTTAAAAATCAACTAAAAGGTGTCATATTATGATAAATGATCTCTTTTAAATATCACTACTAGTCTATCCTTGACAGCTGTATTCAAGTTTGTCTATTATTTTGAGATGTTTTTTGTTTTAAGAATTTATTGTTATTAAGGTTTAGCTTTGTTAAAACTTTTGTAAATGGATTCCGTTAATAAATAAATAAAATAAATAAAAATAATAAAATACTTTTAGTGATAGAGACTGTGTTTCGCAGGATAATATTTTAGCTTCTGGTACCATCAATTTATCCCAATTTAGTATATATATTTCATCGATTTATAAAAAAACTGTCTGCCTTATCATATCCTAATGGGCTTCCACCAATCCTGGTGAAATGGTATGAAAATAAACGGTATGGGACTGCATGTTAAAACGTGCCAGTTACTGATCTTTAGTCGTAACAAAAACCCCACCAACCAAATCTACACTATAAAAGGTTGTTCTTTAGAGTCTGTAACCCAATTTAAAGATTTAGGTGTTGTCCTTGGTTCCACTTGATTGTTCATCCCTGGATTTTATTAATATCCCTTCTATTAAATTATTAAACTGTTCACTAGTGAGATCTTACTTGGATTAATGCTCATGTGTCTGGTCCCCCACTATAATGTTCATATTCAGGCTATTGAGAGGGTTCAACATAAACTCCTAAGATTTGTTTCATTTAAGGATCACCATAAAGCTGACGAAATCAATTACTCTAACAAATAAAGATCCCTCGTCATCACAACTCTTCAGGTCAGACGCATGCACAAGGATCTGACTATGCTGTACAATCTATTGCACTCCCATAGTTTCAGTCCACAACTGTTAGAAAAAGTTAACCTCCTTGTCCCTTTTATGCAAACCAGGGCTATCAAACCTTTCCAAATTACCCACCATTGAACAAACTACGGATGTAATTCTTATCTATCTAGGTCTGCTAGATTTGCAAATCAGTATACAGACAGGTTAGATTGCTCTGAAAAGCAAAGTATTTTAAAGTGCAATTAATATCTTGCACTTGATTCTTTGATGCTACTAGCTGTGTAATTTAGTTTAATCAATTTTAAATTGTGACCTGGTTTTTATTTTGTATTGTTTCTTTCTTTTGTTGGTTTTAATTTAGTCTTTGTTAGTTTTAAATGTCATGACATGTAATAAATTAGGGTTTAAAAATTTTATATTTTAGTATTATAATATTGCAATATTGCATTTAAATTGGGCAACTGCTCGTTGACAAATAAATAAATAAGTAATAAATACAAAATCTTGGAAAACAGAAGATCTTGTTAATTATCTGACAGGGTAAATAAATATATGAAAAAATACCTTTAAGAATATTCTTTTCTAGATATTACTTTCAGAATGAAAGAAGAATCAAAAGTATTAGGCTCGCTGTATGGAATTAGGAAATAAATATGATATAATAACTTAAAACATTTAGTAGAAACATTACTTGAAAAAACAAGTAAGTAAAAAAATCTAAAAGGTTTTATTCACATTCTACTTGCCCATAGATATTCCTATAATAAATTTTGTTCAATGTGTAGAGTATATGCCATATATGTAATGCAAAATACATGTACTGTAATATATATTTGTCTTGTCATCATGTTTGTAATATTTTGTAAATATACATATAAAACATAACTGTGAATGTCATTTCTAAGCATAGTCACAGTATAAGAGGTTCCACAGTAAAACCACTCGTTTGTCGGCACTTTGATCTCAGGAAGTAATGCCGGCAAAGTACGAAATTGATAATTCACCAGTGGTAGATGCGGCGGAGCAAGCACGCTCCTTTGGTAAACCTTACAGAGCCGTATTAAAACTTTCTGAGCCTACTACTATTATTTATTAAAATAAAAAATGCGGCTTAATGTTAATATTACAAAAACAAAAGGTTTAATAAATAAAAAACAATATTACAATTCAATGTTTATATTTTTCAACGGTATTTAAAATATCAACGGTATTGTGCAAGTTTTAAATCTCAATGGTTTTTAATACATAGTACACGTCATATAAAAAGGTTAATTTCGAAGCCCTTACGGCATTACTATTATACTAATAGTTTTTCGTAGCTGTTTTTTTAGGGCTATAGGTAGATACTTTTTTAAAAGTTTGAGTTGTTTGATTTTTTTGTAGAACAACTTCGCTGTCCTCTCCACCTAGCGGTACGGTAGCTAATTCTTCCCGTTGTTCCTCATTTACTGGATCAAAACTATTTTCATCATCTACAACAGAAGTTTATAGGTTGTCTTATATGAAGAAAGTGTCATATTGTACATTAAATATCTCTAATCTACAACATTTAATTTTTTATTACCAATCCAAATTATTTTTTTAAGTACAAGGAAGCCTTTTGTTATTTTGAAATCAAAAATATTCAACAAATGCAAATCCAACAAATTTGTATTCTAAAGATAAAAATAGAAAAGAGAATAACAGAAAATGGATTATAATTTCTTAGAAAGTTGCATACCGTCTTTTACTTCGACAATACATGGTATTTCCACAGTATATAGAGTGAATATCCCTCTATATACTGTGGTATTTCCACGTCAAAATTACGCTTAAATATTTTTGTATAGAGCAGGTAGATTGCAAGGAGCAGCTTGGTATTTCCAGATCAAAAATTACCTTTAATTTCGAGGGGATTTAAAATGAGTTGAATGAAGGAATAATACGGTATGCGGTCATAGAATCAATTCCGATTTTGATGTTGATAATATTAAATTTCATAAGTTGTGGTTTTTTACACCAAAAACTAATAAACTATAACATGACACAAGAAATAGGTTCAAAAAAAGTTTGATATGTTTTTAATAACAAATAGTAAAATTGTTTGCATAGTAAACAAGCTATAATTTATTGCAACACTACAATGCAACAAATTTGTACGTCAATAATATAAATAGCAGAATATTCTTAGGTTTACATGGAAATTTCAGCTTTTAAACATAAAAACTCACCTTGATCAATTCACCTCCTTGAATGTTGGTTAGGACTGTCTTCTATTGAAGGAAATAAACTTGGTACTGCGTTTTTGCATAACCTGTTCCGAGTTTTATTTGAAAACATAGTAGTTTCAAAATGCACACTGCATAATCTGTTCAAATTTAAGTTAGTTTTCTTCAACAAATCTTCTCTCTGGCACAACATTGCCCAATTCCGTGCTCTGAAAATAAATTAAATTTACTTACTATTTAGACAACACTAAATTTGCCGGCTATTATTAACTTTCATAAATATATAATATTATATATGAATGTAGAAAACACACAATATTTATGCCTAGGTGAAGATTCAACTAGTATGATATTAGATAATAATCAGAAAATAACTAGCTGTGAGAAATATAAGTATTTGGGAATTCATTTCAACAAAGAAGATATGGGAGATTCAAAAATTAAGAGCAGAATAAATAAAGAAAGAATGATAATTAAATCATTGAACGGAGTTTTGTGGAGTACCGAGATAGGGAAACAAAGAAAAATGAGAATATACAACACCATGACACCATGATTAAGAACACATTGGTATACGGATTCGAAACATGGAGAATAAAGAAACACCAGTAGAACATCGAGATTGGACCGGGTTAGAAATGAGTAAGTAAAGCGAAGAATGAAATTACAGGAAACGGTCATATATGCATTGAGAATAAACAATTAACGTGGTACGGACATGTTCAGAGAATGGGGGAGGAGAGACTGCAAAAGAAAATTATGAAATGGATACCTACAGACAACAGATAAAGAAGAAGGGCAATAATGACGTGGATACAAAGAGTAAGACGATCAATGAGTGTACGAGGATTAAAATTGCAATGATAGAAGATATTGGCAACAAGGCATCGGACAACGTCGGAGGACGTTTTGAACCCGAATTTATATATATAAACATATAATACATATATATATATATATAATATCTATATATATTATATATATATATATATCAACATATCTTTAGAAAATTTTTTCTCTTTGTAAATATAATTATTGTATTTGAAGTATTTAAAAAAACTGCACCTAACATTTTACTATTTCAAATAATAATTGATGCTATTTTGTTAAGGTGGTTAAATAAGCAAATTTAAAATTATATACGTACCTAATAGCTTCCTTGGAAAATCGGAAAAAACTGTAGTTACAATTTTTTGAATTGTTCTTGCACATTTTCGCTGAACACCGACTAATACCACTTCTACTTTTACTCATGTTCACACAATATGTACTTCACAATACTAACAATTATTATTCACACTAACTCAATTTAACCAAAATACGGCACTGTTTACTCTTACGTTTCTACGCGACTAGCAACAGAAGAATGATTCTCGAGCGACTAAGAAATAAGCGCAGTCGCCCTGCGCGTTGACAGACTTTATTCCAATTTTTCCGAGAGTGGTTCTACTGTGGAACCTCTTTATACTGTGGCATAGTTGTAAAACATATGTTTATGTAATTTTAATCAAAAAAAGGGAGAAGAGGTCATAATGCAACATTTCATTTTGCTTCCATAGTTTCAATATTACTGTTTTTATGTTCACACATTGTCAGCTTAAGAACACACCACAAACTAGGAGAAAAACTGCTTAAGAAATAAATGTCTAAAATATAATTTGAAAATAATATTTTCACATATTTAAGCTCCACAATAAAAAGATTATTTTAGATCCATAGAAATATCAGTGCATCATAAAATTTCAGGCCAATGCTTTTTAAATGCATTAATTTTTTTCGAATTCTGAAAAAACTAATAAATATTTTTCAAAAATTTAAACACAGAACGAAAGATTATTAACGATGGCCGAAAGTCCCTTAGAATCAACAAAAAGTTTCTTTTGAATGAGATATTTGTAATTAAAAATCACACTAAATTTTATCTTTCTTTTTTTCACCACTGTAACTTTTTAAAATAAACATAATAGAAGTTTTCAGGGGATTTCGGCCCTCGGTAATAATGTAGTCCTTCATTCTGCGTTAAAATTTCTCAAAAATACTTATTAGTTTTCTCAGGATTCGAAAAAAAATAATGCATTTAAAAAGCATTCTCCCGAAATTTTGCGCCTCTATAATCTTAACCTAAAAATTTTTCTTATTCTTTTTTGATTCCAATATTATGCCAGACGTCAGTTACAATTTACGATTCTCACTTCATCTAATAATGACGCCATATAAACTCGTCACTAGTTCTAGCCAATGAAATGCTCGGTGTAATAGGAGTGATATGTCAAGAAAATCTGATTATTCCCTATGTATTTGTTCAAATTTAAAATATGGCAACAAGGGGAAAATTGTGTACAACTTTTATTGTTTGACTTTGACTTTAGGACTGTAGATAATAATATACGATTCAAATATCCGCAGCAGGTCTCCAAGGTGAAGAGCCTCTAGTCGATAGAATAATGTAGGTAAGGGAAGTCGGCAAATTGGATCCGTAACTTCAAGATAAGGATTGGCTCTGAGGATCGGGGCGTGTCGGGCTTGGCGAGGAAGCGGGTCACGGCTGACGTGCCGCGCCTGGGCGAGGTGAAGTGAGCCTGATTCTTACGAGTTGGGTTTCATGGATCCGAGTTCGGTCCCGTGCCTTGGCCTCCCGCGGAACCGTCTTGCTGCGAGGCTCTGAGTTACTTTCGGGTGCTTGGATGTCCTCTTCGGCCGCCATTCAACGGTCAGCTCAGAACTGGCACGGACTAGGGGAATCCGACTGTCTAATTAAAACAAAGCATTGCGATGGCCCCAGCGGGTGTTCACACAATGTGATTTCTGCCAAGTGCTCTGAATGTCAAAGTGAAAAAATTCAAGCAAGCGCGGGTAAACGGCGGGAGTAACTGTGACTCTTTTAACGAACAAAACGAAAACCTCAATATAAGGGGGCACTTTCTATGGGAGACACTTCTACAACATCTGAAAACAACATAAAACAACAAAAACAACAAACCAGCATAACAACAGCTATAAATTCTTCAACCTCGAATAAAACTGCGGCTCCAAATAACGAACATGCAGAAACGGATGCGACACTCACCAAACCAAGGATAAAGAAGAATGTAGAGACTGATAAGTGCGGGAAAGAACAATTGCAATTAAAATCCAAATTAACATCTGTAAATAAGAAAAAGGGTAAAACAATAGTTAGAAAGACAACTTCCACCGAAGCAGAAGCTGGTCATGGTAAGTACAACTGCGATTTATTTGTAGGCGGATCCCCGCCCCGACAGGAGGTAATTCCAATTCTACCAATTGCATCATCTCCTGGGGTACACAGTTCGCAAGCACCTAGTACGTCAACGGGTCTTAGACAACCTATTAACACAATGCCAGATTTACCAATACGATCAGATGGTACGTCCACACCACCTGGAAAACCTGTCACTCCTGAAGTCACTTTCTCACAAGCGGAAACTGATTCGATATTCCGTAAGGAATCACCTACACAGGTCGAAGACGAATCAGTGTACGCCACTTTTCCGGTCTCGGCAGAGCTCAGGAGATATCTCCTGGACATACAACAACACTCATCTTTGAGTGGAGAGGAGACTCCTCTGACGGCTCTGTGCGAGATCGGATTATCTCTGCACAATAGAGAACTATCTGAAGCAATTCAGAAATGGATTGATTCAGAATTTAAAGGAAACTATAGGAAGAAGTGATACGGACACCGTACCAAACCGAAGAAACCTCATAATTACGGGGGCACAAATAAAGTGTCAGGCAAGAGAGCCGAAAACTTCAAAAAGGCCCAGGACTTGTTCGCTAAAGATAGGCACGGCCTAATAGACAGAATCATCACCGGAAAATATTTGGACGAAGAGGTACGGTATCCTAGCATAGATAAAATAGAAGAGATATATGGCAGGTTACTTGAAGATCCTTCTCCAAGTGATGTGGAGGAACTAACAGAGGTGAAACATAGCACTAGGGAGGTCTTCTACCCCTTCCACCCCGATGAAGTTGAGTCCGCAAAAACCGGTTGGTCCAACTCGGCGCCCGGACTGGACGGCATCGAGGTGGGAAGGGTGAAGGCGACCAAGAACGAGATACTGTGTCGTAATTATGTTGATGATGAAATATTGAACTTATTTCATAATGCCAACACTGACCAAGAAACAAATTCAAGATAACATCGCCAACATCAACGCAGCGAGCATGAGACTTTTGTGGGTCCTTTTATTCCACTCCTCTGCATTCCCTATGCATACGGTACACTATCAGTAAAAGAAATGAACTTCGGTATAAATGCTTTATTCTCTCATTTTATTAGTAACAATAAGGATCTACATTTTAGTATTCATTGTAGTTACTGTATACAAAATAATCTGTCCTTGTTGACAGGCAAGTACAAAATTCCATTAAAAAAACTTAGCTTGTGGTCTGCGGGCTTCTTCCGGTGCTGTCCTGGGTTATTTACAGCTCAAGATCTTCTTCGTGAGGCGTCAGTTGGTAGTTTTCATTTGTTGTCTCTGGAACTGTTGTTTGTGAAACTGCTGGGTTTTAAAAGGATGGATCCATCTGGAGAACTGCTATTACATATATTATATTTTCTTTATTTCTGGGAACTGGTACCTATTACATATTTCCTTTATTTTTGGGCAACTGCTACCATATATTATTTCCTTTATTTCTGGGGAACTGTTACTATATATTATTACTGGGAACGAAACATCGTAATATCAGGACCACGCCCTTCTCCTGGGTGCCTAAAAGAGAAATTGAGGTGTAGATAACCCGCAGCATAAATTTATGAAGGGCCCCCACCACCCAAGCCAATAAAATTCTAATACCCCTGTCAGCAGTACAAAAAATCCTACATGTGACTCCTGAACTAAAAGTTAGAACCCAAATGTTTTATTTTAAAACTACCCTCAATAACTATTAGAAACTACAATTCAATTTATAAATTAACAAATTTTAAATTAAAACATGAAACTTGAAAATAATTATTATTTAACATAACTGCTCATATATGAATTAAATAGCATTCACGGAAAATAAATACCCCAAAAACATTTTCATTACCTTATTGATGCATAAAATTTACAATACAAATAAGTACAAATATAGGTCTGCAAATTCGAGTTAGCCAGTTAATAAAAATGTGAACAGAAAACTAAGCAATTAAATAAAAAAACTTACCAACTAGGAACGTATTTTCGTTACACCTACTTGGCGACTGGAATCGATAGAAAATCACACTCAATGGGACCAGCGTGGTATTTATAACAGCAAAAGAAATTATCTGAAGGTCAGTATTAGCTGATAAGGAAGCAGAAATTTCTATTGAGACTGCCAAACTTTGAATGTTTTAAAATTACAAAAAATTAACGACTTGATAAATAATTTTGCTTCGGAACAAAATATCGTATAAGAATGACTATTTTACGGGAAATAATGTAGGGATTCAAAATGAAAATGGCAATAGTATTTTCTCAATAAATACTATTCGGGATAATGGAAATACCTTTTGAAATCCAAATCGGGTCTCACTATGTGCATTATAAAATTGAAAATGTATTATACCGGGCGGACACAAAATGTAGATGGACCAACTAACAAATATTTTCTAAAATGAAAATAAACACGGCTAAATGAGAGGACCTCTAATGCAATGTGGGTATTTGAAAATTGGTTCTAAAAAGTAGCGGATTTGCACGCTATAACTGGCGGTCTTGTTCTCGGTTGTTATGCTTAGAAATGTGTACCTGAGGAGTTTTGCAACAACACGAACAACTCTTATATATAAGCAGGGAGATAGATCTAACCCCAATAATTACCGTCCTGTCGGAGTGGGATCTGCTGTGCAGAGACTGATGCACAGGGCTCTCTCTAACAGGCTAAAGGATGCGGTCTCTCTCAATCTTAATCAAAGAGGTTTCGTCCAAATAGACGGAACACTGGCAAATTGTACGATACTGGACAATTACATCCGATCCAGAAGGTTGAGAGGGAGCGCATTAAATGTCATTTCGTTGGATGTATCGAAGGCGTTCGACTCGGTATCCCACGCGTCTGTCCTTAGGGCAATGAGGAGGTAAGATCTGGAACCTCAGCTCATCTCGTACATCAAGAAACAGATAACGTCGACAACAACAACAATCAAGTCGGGAGGTACATGGACGAGGAACTTAAAAATTAACAGAGGGGTGAGACAGGGAGACCCTCTCAGTCCTCTGTTATTTAATCTGGTAATAGATGAGCTTCTGGACAGGCTTAACACGGAGGGTGGTGGTACCGTCGTAGAGGGCACAAAGGTAACGGCCTTAGCCTTCGTCGACGATATCATCATCCTCGAGGATGATCATAGAAGAGTACCGCTGACATTGCAAAGTACGGAGAAATGTATGAACTCTAGAGGCATGAACATCAACGCTGAGAAGTGCTTTGCAGTGTCAGCGATCACGGTGAACAAAAGGACGGTGGTAAGGGAGGAATCGGGCTATTCCATCGGTGGTGGAATAATTCCAACTGCCGGTGAGGTAGACGGATTCCGCTACCTAGGCCAGATGGCAAGCCCGACGGGAAGTTTGAAACCTTCGTTGGGTAATCTTTCTGTCTAGTTAAACCGCCTATCTAGATCGCCCCTTAAGCCTGACCAGAAGCTTATAGCTGTAAGGGATTACATCCTCCCAAAAATGCTTTACGGGCTCCAAAATCCGAGGATTACTGGTGCTATTCTGAGGTCGGCGGATCGTTTGGTGAAATTTTTCATCAAACGTTCGCTTTACCTGAATCTGCACACCCCTAATCCTGCATTATATGCGACTCGTTGTGTCAAACAGTCCTCCAATACGAATTAAGCAGGAATCTTATAGGAAAACTAAAATCAATGGCTGGTGAAACATCTTACGACCAGTACTGGCGCGAGAACATGAAACAATCACTTTTCCTGGCCGGTATAGAACATTCAGTGGACAATACAGCAAGTAGAAGCTGGCTATACCGCAAACCTTCGGGTTGGACGGGTAAGGATTACATCAGAGCCGTACAATTGAGGTCTAACAACCTACCTACAGCCGGCATCCCGTCCAACCCCAAGGAATTACAGAGATGCAGGGCCGGTTGCAACAGGGTGGAATCAATCTCTCACGTGTTGCAATCGTGTCCTGCAACTCACTGGCAGAGGATTGGGAGACACAACGAGATAGAGAGAAAAATCGTACAACACTGCAAAAATAAGAACTGGGCCGTAGAAGCGGAACCGCTGGTGCGTCATTTTGACGGACAGCTGTTTAAACCAGACATTGTTGTCCGTCACGGAGGCGTAACGACGGTAGTGGATGTACAGGTGAGCTGGAAGAAGGACAACATCGGTCAAGTGTACGCTAACAAGCAAGCTGTTTATGATAACGCTAAGTTGCGGGAGGCGGCCACGGCACGTTGGCCAGACTCAACCCTAAGAGTTCACCCTGTAATTCTGGGTGCTAGGGGGGTCTGGCCGAGGTGCAATGACATCGTCTCGGAACTACTAAAGTTTCCTCAGAGCCTGAAGGACAGCTGCGTGCACACATGCCTTAAGTGGGGCCCTTCGATCCATTATGCGTTCGGCAGATCGGTCTGGAGGAGACGATAGCTGTGACATCGGTTTGATAGCAGTGGTACTTGCTGCACACCCAGACAAACGTTCGCATTAAGATTTTATTTTACTTTTAAAATGTTTACACCGTACACATTACATTTCACGAGAAAATTAATTAACTAATTAATAACTTATTAAATATAACTTTGTTTTGCCATCAAAATAAAATATGTTAACAAATTTGACATACATATAGATACCATTACAACTGGAATTTCTTCCTTTCTTCCTTTTCTTTACATATGGAAGTCTACAAGAGAAGTCTAACTGTTTAAATGTTACATGTAATACTTTGTATCACCTTATTTTTTTTTAAATATGTTTCGTCAACTTAGGTACAATTGTAAATCGATATTATATTTATTTTAATGTTTGTCTTATAATGTATCGTTCTTTTGTAACCCGTTTATACACTTATTTTATTAAACCGACTCATGAAACCATAGCCGTATATTTTGAATAATTGATTGTAATTATTTCAAAATAGTGCGGCACTTGTGAATTGTAAAAATTTAAATCTTAACTATATGTGAACTTATCTGTAATAATGTTGTGTTGTCCTAGTACTATTACGCTTATTTATACTATCTTTTTAATATGTCATTTGACTAAACATGAACCGTATGTAGTTTCATGTGGAACATTTAATTGACTATTTTATGTGAATACTTATATTTGATTATAACAATGTAAACATGTATTTATTATACTAAATAAATATTTTGAATAGCCAAATGCCTCATCATCTAATTAGTGACGAGCATGAATGGATTAACGAGATTCCCACTGGAAGGAGACATGAGAGGTGTAGCATAAGTGGGAGATGGCAACATCGCAGGTGAAATACCACTACTTTCATCGTTTCTTTACTTACTCGGTTAGGCGAAACGCGTGCGTCGTTCGCTCACGAGGCGGCGACTGTCACGGTATTCTTGAGCCAAGGGCACGGAGTGACCTTTCGTTGCGTTGTGCCGTTCGTCGGTTTCGTGGTTCCGATAAGGCTCGCCTTTCGGATACCCGGCTAGCGTTCGTGTGCTTCGTTTCGAGCGTCAACTTACCTCCAGCCTGACTCGATTCGAGGACACTGCCAGGCGGGGAGTGTGACTGGGGCGGTACATCTGTCAAAGAATAACGCAGGTGTCCTAAGGCCAGCTCAGCGAGGACAGAAACCTCGCGTAGAGCAAAAGGGCAAAAGCTGGCTTGATCCTGATGTTCAGTATGCATAGGGACTGCGAAAGCACGGCCTATCGATCCTTTTGGCTTGAAGAGTTTTCAACAAGAGGTGTCAGAAAAGTTACCACAGGGATAACTGTCTTGTGGCGACCAAGCGTTCATAGCGACGTCGCTTTTTGATCCTTCGATGTCGGCTCTTCTTATCATTGCGAAGCAGAATTCGCCAAGCGTTGGATTGTTCACCCATAGACAGGGAACGTGAGCTGGGTTTAGACCGTCGTGAGACAGGTTAGTTTTACCCTACTGATGACTCCTCGTTGTGATAGTAATCCTGCTCAGTACGAGAGGAACCGCAGGTTCGGACATTTGGTTGACGCACTTACTCGAGCGGGTAATGGTGCGAAGCTACCATCCGTGGGATTATGCCTGAACGCCTCTAAGGCCGTATTCTTTCTAGTCAAAGGTGGCAACGATATATCTTGGAGTTCCGAGTTTACGGTGGGATCGATCCTTGCCAGTAGACCAGATCTTTAGACGGACGAACATGGGTATTATAATCTTTTCGATGTTGGAACTCGGAATTGTCTGTAGACGACTTACGTACCTGGCAGGGTGTTGTACCTGGTAGATCAGATTCCACGCTGCGATCTATTGAGACTCAGCCTCAGCTTGGGGATTCGTCTTGTCGGTTAGACGAGACGGGTATTAAAAAATAAAGATTAATAAGCTATTAGTTACTATATCATTTTGATTCTTTGAAAGTTCATTTTCCAAGAAAACATATAGTGTCGACTACTGATTAAAAATACTACATCTAATCAGTCGTTGACTAAATTGTCAATCGGACCTATTCCATAACTCATTTCGATGATAGAAATGAGTAAAATCGAATCGAAATTGTCAAGTCGAATAGAAATGGTCCTAAATGGTATTCTATAACTTTTTTCATTTCTACAATCGAAATCGTAAATCGAAATTAACTTCGACGGCGTTTATTCTATCGAAATGACTTTTCGATATCGAAATTTGATTTGCTAAAACTTAAAATTTTATTTTTATGTATGTATTAAAATTTTATTTTTAAGATTTATTATGGATTTTCAATTTAATTTCGGTATTAATCTTGGAATTGAAATTGAAGAAGAGTTGCAAAGGTGAATAAAACATTTTGTGATAAAAAAATGTAATAATTAACTTTTTGTATCGGAAATATTTTGAAAGATACCTGTGTATTTGTTTATCATTAACTTTTTTATTTCTGTAGGCAAATATTAAATCTTCAAAGACGAACTGTTAAGAATGCAAGTAATCCTTTCGACATCCCTGAAGACTTGTTTAAGGGCTTGTACCGTTTACCCAAAGAAATAGCAATGGACCTTATAAATGAAATTGAACCTTTTTTGGCAGAGAAAGAAAGAATTATTTATTAAATATTGTTATGTATACTATAATAAAATATACTTAAATAAGTTTGCTTTCAGGTTTTGTGTGCTTTAAATTTTTATGGTCAAGGCAATTATCAAAAAGGTGTTGGATAAGACTTTTTATTAGGTATGAGTCAGCCAATAGTTAGTCGGTGTATAAATAGTGTTAGTGAAATACTTTCAACTCAAATAAGTGGAAGGTACATTTAATTTTCCAGTACAATAGAAGAAAAACACATAATAACTAAAGAGTAATTATATTTATTTCAATATGTTCATCTGACTAATCAGAAATTGTTAAAAATGTTTAAATTTTAGCTTTATGTCCAAATTTAACTTCCCAGGAGCAATAGGGTGCATTGACTGCACACATATTGCTATAGTGGCACCTGCTGTAGATCATCCTATACATCCAGATTTTGCATACCTGAACAGAAAGGAATTTTACAGCATTGATTGCCAACTGGTATGTATTAAAATTTCATAAAATTAGGACAACCACCAACTTATATTTTGTTTAGATATGTGACACAAATTTGAAAATTTTAAATTGCAATGTAAGATATCCTGGATCCATGCATGATTCAGCCATATGGAACATGTCTAGAATTTCTTTACATATGGAAGATACAATCATGAGGAACGAGGATTCTGGTTGTTGGGTATTCATACTAAACTTGTTTTTTTTGAATAAATTATTGTTAAATATATTTTTAGGTGATTCTGGCTATCTTTTACAGCCTTGGCTACTAACTCCAATAAAAGGATTGATAAAAACAAAAACATAGTGGTGTTTTAGTGTTACTATGTGCAAAAAAAGTTTATTTGTTAACGTTGGAAATGTATGGTAGCTTTGAACTTAAAACGCAAAGGTTTACCCAAGGTTAATCAAAAAACCCAATGTAACTACATTTAAAGGAAGTAATTCTTTGAATTGTCGGCAATAACTAAATTTTTGATTGTTGTAAAGTTTGAATGTGAGCTTCTGTTTTCATAGAACGCAAGCGCCGAACAATTACAAGTAGTACTTTTGAATATCCATGTCGTTAAGGTTCATTGGTAAAACCGATGAAGTTAGATCCCAGTCTGGGGAGATAGTTTAGAATTTTCTTTTTTTCTAAAATTCTTTTTTTTAATTAGTATATTGTTTATGTATTATTATAATAATATCTTATTGAGGGTAACCAGGAGTTATCTGACCCGGAAAACTAGTACCTGCTTAGGCTCCCTTGTCCAGGGTTACGGATGAAGACCACAACGGTATCCACGGCGGAGAAGAACATCTTCGGTACGGTGTGTATGGCGGAAGTGGCACCCTCATTTTTAGGGTTAGTATAAAATTAAATGTAGCGTCTGATCCAGAATGGACGGCTACAAACAGCGTCTGACCCAGATTGGGCGGCTGATAACTCACTCATCAACCCGCTACCATTAACTACCATTACCCCCCCCCCCCCACTTTTATCATGGCGAATAATAAAACAAAAGGAAATGGTCCCCAGGTGGGTAAGAAAATTTCTGAATCCCACACCTCAAAGGTCTGCCTCACGGTATCTGGGGGAGACAATAATTCGCTTTTGATTGATAAAAACAAAAACCCACTAAGACGAGTACAACATAAAGAAAAAAAAACCCGTCAACCTGTCAATAGGGACATACACCATTAGATCAATGTCCACAGATGAAAAAGTACATGAACTGGAAGAAGAATTAACAAACATAAAATGGGATATCATAGGCCTATCAGGAACTCGAAGAAAAGAAGAAAACCGAATACAGCTAAAATCTCGTAATCTATTATTTTATAAAGGAAATGAAATGAATAGTAAATTTGGAGTAGGATTTATAATAAATAAAGCTATAAGTAAGCACGTCCAAATTATCAAAGGTATAGCAGATCGTGTCGCTTATGTCATACTTAAAATAAGAAGAACATCAATTAAAATTATCCAGGTATACGCCCCCACGACAGCTTATGATGAAGAAAATATTGAACTATTTTATGAAGATATATCAAAGGCTATGGAAGAACATAAAAGTCATCTTACACTAGTAATTGGAGATTTCAATGCCAAACTGGGTAAAAAACTAAACAAAGAAGAAACTAAAATAGGAGATTTCGGGTATGGTTAGAGAAATAATAGAGGTGATACTTTGATGAACTATCTAGAAGAAAAGCATCTATACGCAATGAACTCCTTTTACAAAAAGAAGCCCCAACGAAAGTGGACATGGATCAGCCCTAATGGATCCACAAAAAATGAGATCGATTTCATACTGTCCACGGAACGATATATCATTAAAGATGTAACAGTTCTTAACAGATTCACAACAGGTAGCGATCACAGGATGGTCAGAGCAAAAATTAGTATTGACGGTAACTATGAGATGAAAAGAAAAATAAGTAGAAACTGGAATCTAGTAGATAGAAACAAACTAGGGCAATATAAAGAGATATACAAAGACCTAATAAAAGAACAACTTACCCAAAGATTAGACAGAACTACTATATATCAACAGAAACAAAGAAGCTTATGGATAAAAGAAGGACGCTGAACGAAGAAGGCAAAAGGAAATCTATAGTATATGTAGAAATTAATAAAACAATAAGCAGAATGATAAAAGAAAATAAGAGAAAAGAACAAGAAATAAAAATAGAAGAAGTAATACAAAACAACAAAAATATGAAATGCTTAAGGCCGAAATTAGGTAATTTTAAAATAAACAAAATAAAAGATGTAAATGGAATAGAAACAAACGTTAAAGATGACATCATAAATATAATCCACCATTTCTACTCAGAATTATATAAAACAAAAAAGGAACCACCAGAAGAAATTAAAAACCAACGTAACGTCAAAATAAAAAATGTCAACTCAGAGCTGCAGCCCGAAATAAGCAAATCAGAAATAAAGAAGGCATTGAAAGAAATGAAAAACAACAAATCGCCTGGAAAAGATGGAATAACTGCCAAGATGCTGAAATATGGTGGAAAAGTGGTAATTAATACCCTACATTCCTTTTTTAACAGGATATTAAAAGAAAAAAGAATCCCAAACAACTGGAAGGAATCAGTAACCATTATCCTACACAAGAAAGGGGATAAAGCAGATATAAAAAACTACCGTCCTATAACACTCCTCGATGTAATGTATAAACTCCTAACAAAAATTTTAACCAATAGATTGACGACAAAATTCGATGGATACCAGTCGAAAGAACAAGCTGGTTTTAGAAAGGGATTCAGCATAAGTGACCATTTACTAAGTATGAAAATACTTATAGAACGAGCAAATGAATACCACATTCCTCTATATATGGCGTTCACAGATTGATTAACAGCCGAATTGACAACAGATATACGGAACTAATAACCAATATATATAAGGAAGCCAAAACAACAATTAAAGTATATGAAGGAACAAAATCATTACAAATAAGTAGAGGCGTGAGACAGGGTGATACAATATCACCGAAACTTTTCAATCAGGCTCTTGAAGATACTTTTAAAAGATTAGAATGGGAAAAAAAAGGTATAAAAATTTGTGGACAACGCTTGAACCATCTAAGGTACGCTGATGACATCATATTAATAACCGATAAAAAAGAAAAATTATTTGAAATGATGAAAGACCTGGATGTAGAAGCTGGAAACATAGGCCTTAATATGAATTACAGCAAGACCAAAACTATAACAAATACAGATGAAGACATCACAATATATATATATATATATATATATATATATATATATATATATATATATATATATATATATATATATATATATATATCGGAAAAAGGAGTACGACCGTCAAATTCCAATATATAAAAGGATCACTCAACAGAGTGGTGGGCTCTTATATCGGTCAATTTGTAGGTGGAGAAATGAAAGACAAAGTTGATGTGCCACTCTATCTATTTTGAAGACGTTTCGCTTTCGTATTCTGAAAGCATTATCAGTTCATTCTTAAAAAGACATGTAGCAGTCAAAGATGTTAACAAGCTTATGAATTAAACTTGAATAAATGGACATTATAAAGTAGAAATGTATAAACATTTAATTTACTAACAACAATTAGTGACTTATTAAAAAAATAGCACAGTGAGTGACCATGTGGTCCGAAGTATAAAAAATATATTAAATTATAACTTAAATGATGCAAAGAACTAAGAAAATCAACGATTAACTTCCAACAATGGATATATATATATATATATATATATATATATATATAGATATATATATATATATATATATATATATATATATATATATATATATATATATATATATATCTTGGTCAAACTATAAAACTTAACAAAGAGAACCAAACAGCAGAGATCAAGAGACGAGTTAGACTGGCATGGGTGGCATTTGGCAAACTAAGCTACATTCTTAAAAACAAAAGATTTCCACAGCATCTTAAGACCAAAGTATATAATCATTGCGTACTCCCTGTTGTTACTTATGGTTCCCAAACGTGGACATTTACAAAAGCAAACATGGACAAAATCATAAAAACCCAAAGAGCAATTGAAAGACAAATGTTGCACATAAGACTAATGGATAAGAAGAGAAACGAGTGGATAAGAGAGAAAACAAAAATGAGGGATGTTAGGCAAGAAGTTGCAAAATTGAAATGGAGATTTGCCGGATACAATATAAGACAAAAAGAAGACCGATGGAACAAAATTCTTATAAGTTGGAGACCGTGTCTTATTATGAGATGGGCAGATGATATCAAGAAGCACGTGGGCTCTAGATGGATGACTGTAGCGAAAGACAGAGAAGAATGGAAAACGATTTTGGAGGCCTATGTCCAAAGATGGACCGAAGAAGGCTAATTAGATAGAGATCTTATTGAGATGTATCTAAGAAAAGCAAGGGAATGTTATCTTTTTTAGTTAATGAAAATTATTATTAAAGTAGGTTAGTTGTTAATAGATATATCAGTCAAGTTAGTTATCTGTGATGTTGTATTGTTCTTGGTATCTGATTTAAGTAAGAAGTGGTATATATCGCTTAGATTCTTAATGTCACTCCTAACATTGATGGAAAAATCGTTAAGGAAAATATAAGACATTTCAATGAACTCTCTTTTAGATTTATTGTTCTTACTCCTCACGATTTTGTGCTCTTTGTTGCCAATTTTTAGTGATACGCCTGATGTCGTC
Source organism: Diabrotica balteata (assembly GCA_918026665.1). Classification (NCBI taxonomy): domain Eukaryota; kingdom Metazoa; phylum Arthropoda; class Insecta; order Coleoptera; family Chrysomelidae; genus Diabrotica; species Diabrotica balteata. Next base: position 61,037,049 of record OU898284.1, on the reverse strand, counting down.
GGCCCAACGAGTAGGCGGTCTTCCTCTACTGCGTTTGTCTATATCTTCGAATAAAGATTATTAATTGTTAGGGCTGATCTACAAGCCAGATTAAGTTTAATGTTATTATTATTATTCTCAAAGCTATTTTCAAAACTTTTTAGAATCCTTGTTAACCCCGGAGTGATATCTCTGAAATAGGGTAATAAAAAATATTTATTGATAGGAGTATCCGAGACTGGGTTCCTACTTAAGACATCAGGATCAGCATTGTTAGTCACGATGGAAGGTGAAGTATCTTCGTTATGGATAGTGTTAAACAAAATCTTATTTACTAATGGTGTTGGATAAGAGTTTGAAATAAAAAGTTTCAGAAGGATTTGTAGGTTTTTTTGTATGAAATGAAGGATCTGATAGTTTAATTACTCTATTTTTCATCTGTTTGATTAAGTTGACTTTGGTAGAGTTATTATGGTAAGAGTGGTAGTTAAGGTATCTACCAGAATGTGTCGGTTTTTATACCAATCTATTTTAATGTTGTTGTTTTCCCTAATCATCCTTATGTCGAGAAAGGGGACATAAGGATGATTCAAATATACAAAACAAACTAATTCTGATCGGATTCATCACCACTTGACGAATTATCAGAATCATTGAGATATGGTTTCAAATCTTTAATATGCCGTTCCCAGCATTTGAACCATCGGGAGTTCTCAGTGTATATACGAGGGGAGATAGCTTTTTGACTACCGTACATAAGATATATTTGGGTGCTAATTTAGCCATAAACTTATCGACGGCTTTTGATAGCACCTTATTTGGTCGTCAATCTGTATCACCGACGTGAAATTGTACATCGCGTCGCCGTAAGTTATACGTCTTAGCATTGCGTTGATACGCATTATTCAGATTAAGTTGTATTTCATCAAATACTTCACTTAACCCTCGTATTTCAGAAACATAGTGGTCGTACTGCTCTGAAGTTACGGTAGATAGAGAATTATCGGTAGATAGAGAATAATAGTTACCGGCAATAGGGACATACCTGGCAAAATTAAGGAAAGATGGGGTATACTTAGTAACTTCATGTCTAGCGGTATTTGTGGCTTGACGGATTTTTGGAATTTCTTTATCCCAATCGGAATGATCTTTAATATAACACCTAATAGCAGTACCTATGGTTTTATTGCTACGTTCAACAAAGTTGCACTGAGGCGAATAAACAGCATTAAACCATATTTTTTGGACTTTATATTTATTACATAAATTCTTTAACGAAGAATTATTAAGATTTCGGGTGTTATCACATATAAGAAATTGAGGGACTCCGAACATAAGAAAAACGACATTTTCAAGATAATTAACGATATTTTGCGTTGTAGCTTTCCGCAAAGGATGAATCAAAGTAAATTTCGAAAACCAGTCGGTAACAACAAGGAGAAAGGTGTATCCTCTTTTTGAGCGAGGAAGCGGACCAATAAGATCTACGGCAATTATTTGCCACAGGAACCTAGCGGATTTTTCTCGTCCCATTAAACCCATGGGAGCCAAAGTCGACATCTTTTGAGCTCCACAGATTTTACAAGACTTAACAAAACGAAGTACATCTTTCCGCATTTTGGGCCAATAATACAACTCTTGAATCCGATTTAAAGTTTTGAAATAGCCAAGATGGGCACAGGTAGCGGGATCGTGGCAAGAAGTGATAATATTTCTTTGGGGTTTCGGTACTAAAATTTTCCACTCTTTATTATTAGTAGAAACAGGTAATTCGGAGGAATTAATTTAAAGACAAAATCATCCTCTACTTTCCACTGAAGATATTTATTGGGCTCCGATAGAATTTTAGAACGAAAATCATCGAACCAAGGACCAATTCGGTCCTTGTCGACTTCCAAATAAGATATTTGTGGTTTTTCAGAGATAGATTTTGGGGCGGCGATTTTTGTAATTTCGCAATTATTGCCTGAGCGGCAGTCACGGTGCCCAGCTATTACTGATCGCGAACTGGACGCTAGCGCGTCCGAGCGCTCACGGAGCTGACAATTAATGCCTCGAGCGCTCCCTCGATACTACTGCCTGGTTGACCAATTTTTTTAGTTTTTATGTCCCGCAAACATTCCTAGTTTATTTTGCTGATTCTGCTGTACTGTTCCACGTGTTGGAATGTAACATGCGATGGTGTGTCGCTTCGTTGTATTAATTTTCACGAAGCTCTTCAGATTTCGTAATTCTTAAACATCCTTAAACACCTACCTGAGCTAGTGGGAAAATATCTTCTTACACCTAGTCTTCAAGAATTAGCTGCGAATTGTATATACTGGGCAGTAAGAGATACCTTAAATAATATTCCTGGTTATCATAACCAATCCAGTTTTGTGATTCCTGAAAAAATTTCTCAATCATTAAATATCCATTGTCTGAGAAAACTTAAGAAACAGGTAGTCAAAAACGGTGGAGGTGAAATATTCATTGCCTCAGAGAACTTAATAAGCAGGTAGTCAAAAAGATGGCGGAGAAAACTAGATATTCTTGCAATGTTTGATCCATAATCAATAAAA
>OU898284.1:60996012-61034009 GCA_918026665.1 Diabrotica balteata | reverse complement strand
ACAAGTTTGGTCGTCATCATTATCGTTCTAATGAACAAGCCGTTAAAAAGCTACGTGATGGTTTAAAGAAATCCATTTTGGATTTACAAAACCAGATACATGCAGTAAATAAAGACATTAAACGGGACCCTCCTCTAGCAGGCATAAATCTTTCCAACAAGAAGTACGTAGATGACCGCATTGTTCACGTCAAAAATTTTATACAAAAAGAATTTAATTTGATACGCAAAGAATATAATGCAAAAGATGCTCAATTTGAACAAAAAATCTTTAAACTCAATTAGCAAAATTGAAAGCAGTTTTAATAAATCGATTAATGAGTTAAATGATAACAATAAAATGAATGATTTGAAAATATCCGATTTCACAAAACAAGTACATGACTTTAAAAATGATTTAGATATATTTAAACGTGAAATGAAGGAGAACATTACAGATGCTGCTTACCAAAGTGCACAAAATATGCTGAAAACGTTGGAAATAGAAAAAAGATTAAAACAATGGATCTTAATTCGCATAATTTAGACAATCGTCTTAAGGTAATAGAAGAATACATCGAAAATAATAATAAAATCGTATATTATAAAGACTAGGAAAACAATGACTTAAAGCGTTACAAGGTAAAAAGGTTTAAAAGAGTGAGATGTCCGAATCTGATACAAAGTTAAAGCGATCGAAGCTAAACATGGCATTTACCAAAGATAAGACACAAACTAGTTAACGAGCGTCATAAGCAAGCACGAAAAAATTATCCTCGTCGTCGAACAATCATTAAATGATTAGATTATCTATGGCAGATGGACTTGGCTGAAATGCATTCGTATGCTAATCAACATAAACAATACAAGCTGATTCTCGTTGTAATTGATTGTTTTTCAAAGTTTGTGTGGACTCGTTCATTAAAGACGAAAACCGTTGAGGAAATTACTCGAACATTTTCAGATATTCTCGCTCACACTCAGCGATGTCCGAAAAATTTACAAACAGACCAAAGTACAGAATTTTTTAATTCCAAGTTTCAAAATCTCATGAAAAAACATAGTATTAATCACTATAATACTTTTAGTGTTAAAAAAGGCAGCTATATGTGAACGTGTTATTCGTACATTAAAGGTAAAACTTTACAAGTATTTTAGTTTTAATGGTACATACAAATGGATTGATATCTTATCTCAAATAACATGAGAGTACAATAACACGAAACAGCAAAATTCGACTTAGAGCAGGGTCCTGATTCTAATTGAGATTTCGACTGAAAACATGTCGAAATTAATATGGCGACGTCGAAATGCGACTTTGCGAGCCTAGTGGATTTCAGCTGAACTAACCAAAGGACGTCACTAATTTTCGATTTATCGAAATTAATTTCAACTTCAAGAAAGTGGTTGAAATTTTATTTCGAGTCGAAATTAATGTGCCATGACTGACTGGATTGGGAGAAGTGAGATTAGGTTCAGTTTAGGCGGTGTTGTTTTGTTTGATTCTTGCAAGGAAAACTAAGGCAAAAAGTAATAATATGGCTGCGTTTTATGAGAAATTGTATGTGATTCGGCACACAATTGGTCGAAATTTTAACACCTATAAAAATAGAACTGCAGTACCTGAGTGCCCCAAGCCAGATGCTACTGATTATTTTTTTAAATACTGTGGTGCAAAAATTAAAGAAATAAAATGTCCCAATATTAAAACTAAATTGGAAACCACAATTTTTGAAGATATTGAATAGGCTGTAATGAAAAATAGAAATAATAAATAATTTGGTTGTAATAATTTATTTGTTCTTTTTACAAATTATGTATTTGAATGGCATGATCTTGAAATTGTACTCTCTTATTTAGAGATATAAAATAATCTTTAAACTCATCACGAATTTTTAGAGCGGTTATGTATTGTTTTTAGTAATACATCTCCTACGTTCAGTAGTTCCGATGCTATTTGATCCAATCACTGTGATTTATTGTTTTTCAATTTGGCTACTGCTGTTCTAATCTTGGTTATTGTTGGTGCCTGGTGGGCACTTTTCTCTGATGTCTGCTTGGTCTAATTGTATATCAAAGTTCTCCTCCAGTCGCCATTATGACAAGTTTTACGTTTTTGCGCACAAATTGGCGCATTTCTTGTAGAAATGCGCCTTAAGAAGATTGTTGCGGGATACTCAAAATCCTTTTTCACTAAGTGATGCTCAATTTAGGCAGCAATTCCGCCTTAATAAACAAGCTGCAAATTATTTGATAAGGATATCAGAACCATATATGGGGGAGGGTGTTTATGCCTCTAGGAGACCCAAAATTTTTAGGATAAGTATTACTAAGCTGCAGTAAATTTAAAAATATAGAATATAACCACAAAGTCAAAAGCCAACATAATTTCTTTGTGGTCCACAGACAATTCAGTGCCACCATCACCAACAGCCTCTCCATCCATTTTCTTTCAATTCAAAATATAATAATTGAGAATGGCCACTAAAAATTTAACAACTTAAACAAGAAACAAAAAGCATAATGTAAACAAAACAAACAGCGTTGTGCAGCCTACAGCCAATAAACAAGACGGCCAACCCAAATTCTGAGCAGTGTCAAAATGATAAAGTAAATATCCCCACTTTTAACTAAAATCGAAATGAATGAGAATCGCTAGCGATTGCGACTGTCATGGCGTAGTCGCTTTTAAATTTCGACATCAAAATGAAATAGAATCAGGGACCTGTTGACGTTAATAAATCCAACGAAAAAACGTATTTTACGAAAATATTACACTCACTTGAAAATCGCTGCTCCACGAAAATTGAAGGTTGGTGATGTAGTTCGCATTAGTAAAAATAAATATGTTTTCGATAAAGGATATAAGCCAAATTGGACAACTGAAATATTTAAAATCGTTGAAATTAAAATAACGAATTCTACAACATACTTTATTAAAGATATGACTGGAGCGCCTATCAGAGGAGCATTCTACGAAGAGAATTGCAAAAACGGCTAATCCTGACATTTATTTAGTTGAAAAATTACTGCGCAGACGCGGAAATAATATGTACGTTCAATGGTTAGGATTGGATAGCAATTATAACAGTTGGATTAATCGTTCAGAACTAGTTTGAGAATCTATATTTTGATACGCCGCGTAGACATACTCTAAATGAGTGGGGGGTGGCGGACTAAAAAGTATAAATTTAAGACAAACTACGATGATCTGTTCAGTTTCCATTCACTTAGTCAACGGTAGTACCATGAGTTCTCAAGATAGTGGTTACGACAGTCAGACTGTTAATTTCGATGATGATAGCAGTGAATTTAGCATGGAATTTAAATACGATGAAGATAGTCAACCACCTAGTCCTAGCGCCGAATTAGATCGAGTATTGGCAAAATTTGAAGAAGCTGCGAAAATGAGCCATATTGTTTATTGGAAACAACATATCCAATGAGCTCTCTCCACATAAAAATTGGTCTATCTCTAGCTCGAGATTTTTCACCAACCAACATTCTGTGTCAACACGGTAATTTTAAAAGAATCAATTTAAGCACATTAGAATGGAAAGCCATAATTGAGTGGTTTAAAGAAAAAGTGAGTGATTTTTTCGAAGTAGATCTACAGACTTATGCGGATGAGTATGATCCTATCGAATTTATGTGCGGTGATTTCTGCAAACTTGGACAATTGGTGATGGAAAATGTAAAGTTGCTCACCATTGAGAAATTTGGAGTCGAATATTATTTATAGGAAGATGAAGTCCACCAAATTATAAACGCAAACCAGAGCATAATATCCCATAGAGTGGCGTTGTTTTACAATTCCATAAATACTATATAAATATTTCAACTTTTATCAAGAACAATTTTTGTGCTATAGACTCTTTACATGGACCAGTTGAAGCCTTCGCAGCATATTGCAATATTTGTCCAAACACTTTGTTAAGTCAAGCTTTGGGAGAATATGTATATTATTATAAAATTAAAGTTGTAAATAATTTAACTGAATAAATAAAATAGTATGCATCTAAACATGTATTTTATTTCTATTTGTATTAAGATCATAAAATAATTTACTAAAGTGAAAAAAAAACAATTAAAAACATTCGTTTTTTCAACGCTCATTTTAGCACAATATATGTTTTTTTTTAATAAAGTTATTTTACTAGTCAACCTACTTGTCTTTTGCTATTTTAGAGTAATAAAATACTTTTTAATTTAATTTAATTTTTATTTAGATATAAACATGTAATTACAGCATTTATTTTACAAGATTTTGTTGAATACATAGGTTTTCAATTAACAGTGAAAATTGTAAAAGTTGGTTATGTTTTCATTTATTAATTTGTTTATACCAATGTAACGTGTCATGAGAATTTTGTTGCAAGTGACGTTTATCATCGTACGGACTTAATGCAATTTTTTCTTGTGTTATTGTGAAGAGATCATGGGCGTAGGAACGAAACGTTGATTGGGAGACGCTTTTAGTTGTAAATTCGTTTAAACACTTAAGATAATCATCGAAACTAATGTCATTTTTTACCGTTGAATATTTAACCCACTTTTTTTTGTGACACCTAAATTATTATTTACAATTCTTTCAATATTTACATCATCCATATTACTCTTGTATTTATCCCATAATGCCTTTCGATCCTTATTCGTCGTACTGATCTTGAATGAATACATTTTAGATCTAAGTCCAACAAAATGAGTCATAATGCGACCGTTTGTCTCTTTCATCATTCCGAGAACTGTTTTGTTGACTTGAGGTATTTAATAAATATTATTCGCAGAATAGTCTGATGTATCGAATTTAATCATGAATGTGTAATCAAAGAAATAAGAAAAATTTATACAAAAGGCAAATAGACTGAACATATCTTAGTGTAAATGTATATAACTTATGTATGTGAAAATACAGGGTGATTCAAATCGAAGATGTGTAAAAAGATGAAAAATCTATTTTTTTTTTAATTTAAAGCTTTTAATACCACAAATTATAATTTTTAAAATATACAAGGCGTCAGGAGTTATCTATATATTATTGTACTTTTAATTAGTAACCGAAAAAATATAGGGTGATTCAAATCAAGTCTAATAAAAAAGAAGAAGATTATTTAGCAATTTACCTATCTAAATAATAATTTTTAAAATATACAAGGTGACTAAGGTAAAATATACAAGAGTTTTCCAAAAGTTATTATCTTGAGAAATATGTGTAACCAAAGAGAAAAGAAAAACTTATACAAAAGGCACATAGACTGAACAGATTTTAGTGTAAATGTATATAACTTATGGAAATACAGGGTGATTCAAATCGAAGATGTGTAAAAAGATAAAAAATCTATTTTTTTAATTTAAAACATTTAATACCACAAATTATAATTTTTCAAATATACAAGGCGACAGGAGTTATCTATAAGTTATATCTTGATTAATATAGGGTGATTCACATTGAAGAATCAAAAGAATAAAATCTAGCTTAGTAATTAATGTGCTGTTAATTAATAACCGAAGAAATATAGGATAATTCAAATCAAGTCTAATAAAAAAGAAGAAGATCATTTAGCAATTTACTTATCCAAATAATAGTTTTTAAAATATACAAGGTGACAAGAGTTATCCAAAAGTTATTATCTTGAGAAATATGTGTAATCAAAGAGATAAGAAAACTTTATACAACAGACAAATAGACTGAACAGATCTTAGTATTAATGTATACAACTTATGGAAATACAGGGCGATTCAAATCGAAGATGTGTAAAAAGATAAAAAATCATTTTTTTTTTAATTTAAAGCATTTAATACCACAAATAATAATTTTTAAAATATACAAGGCGACATGAGTTATCTTTAAGTTATTATCTTGATTAATATAGAGTAATTTACATTAAGAAATCAAAAGAATTAAATCTAATTTATTAATTAGTACATTGTATAAGTTAATAGACTATAGTGGCAAATAGTAAAAATGTTAAATGGTTTGGGTTCAAAGGTCAAGGTCAAGGTCAAAGATCAAATGTTGATGTATATGTCGATGTTAGGGTCAATACCAAGGTCAACAGTTATAGGCTATAGTCCAATTAGTATAGCCTTTGTTGAATGCATGACGAACCTTGCTTATACGCACATAATCTCCCTTCTGAAATTTTGATCTAGAATCTACAATTTTTATATGATTTTTTTTTGTTTTTTTTTTTATTGTATAATGGCTTTGGCATAGCCAATTAGCCAGACTATTTGTGGTAGTTACAATTTTTCATTTATTACCTAAGCCTATTTATAATATAATTTTACAGAAAGTAATATGTTAGTATATACATTCAATTTTTGACAAATTTACAATTTTTAATTTGAATACCTAAAACTACTTATAATTTAAATTTACAGGACGTTATGTATTCGTAGATACATTTTAATATCTGCTTATTATTTGAAAAAATAATTGTATTCAAATTGACAGGCAATGGACAATTTAGCTCAATTAGTTTTTCATACATCATTTTGATACTTTGTTTGTATTGTCCACACTCCAATATAAGGTGCTGCAGATCTCTCACTTTACCACAGGAGCAATATGGGTTATCAGTGAGGCCTATGCTGTGTTTGTATGCAGTAGTGAGTGCGTGGTTTGATCTTATTCTGTTTATTGTTTTTATAAATAACCTGTTTGTCTCATATTTGAACCATCTTTCATTGGGTGTTAGTGGTTGGCAAGCTCTAAAGTTGATTCCAGTTGTACTTTGGTTGTATAAACGTTGCCATCTTTGTTTGCAGTTGTTTCTACTGATATTATCTATGTCTGCTACTGGAAGAAGTATGTTGTTTATATTATGTTTGGTTAAAGCTGCAGATTTAGCTAATTTGTCGACTTCTTCATTTCCTAATATTCCAGAGTGTCCTTTTACCCAACAAATAATAATCGAACTACCTGCGGAAATAATATCATAATGTATATTCTTGATTTCTATCTCAATATGGTTTAAGTATTTTGTGGTTTTCATAGAAGTGAGTTTGTCCATAATGCTTCTACAATCAGTCAGAATGATATAAATATTCATTCCAATAGAGGCTATATATTTTAATGCAAGAAATAAAGCTGATAGTTCGGCAGTATATATTGAAGCTTCATTGGGCAATCGACATGATTCTTTGTAATCAGCATTCCAGTGATATATTGCACAATCCACTTTATTTTGAATTTTAGAGCCGTCAGTAAAAATATATTGAGATGCAGGCCACTTATCTTTAATTATTTTGTTGATCATACTTCCTGGAAGATTTGAATCCATATATGTTTCTATTATCTTAAAGAAGAGAGTCTTAGGAGGTTGTGTATAAATTGTGTGGTATTTTACTTTGATACATTTGTTCTTCAAATATTGTTAATTTCCTATAACTTTCAACGTATATGGGAGTTTTTTTGTTACGCCAATATTTATGGCTTAAGTCTGATATATTCAAGTTACGAATATTTTTTAAATAGCTGAAGTTTTTTGATATAGCTCTAGCTACAAACTTATCTGTAAAGAACTGTCTGCGTAGTGTAAGGGGAGGCTCTTTAGCTTCAATTTCAATAATACTAATAGGAGCAGATTTTAAGTAACCGAGATATAGCCTTAAACATTTATTCTTTTGGGTTTTAATTTTATTAAGATCCTGTTGACGCAGACCCATATAAATGACAACTATAGTCGAAAATTGGTCGAATCATTGAGCGATAAAATAGCAATGCAATATTCGGGTCAGCTCCCCAACTGGTTTTACAAAATGCTTTAAGGATATTCATGGAGTTTTCCGATTTTTTTATAATAGAATGAATTTGATCCTTCCATAACAGTTTACGATCCAAATATGTGCCTAGATATTTTACACAATTTTTGATTGGAAATTCTATTTTTCTTAGTTTAAAGTTACCTTGAGGAGTTTGGCGTTTTTTGGAAAAAAAAAAACAAATTTCAGTCTTTGTAGTTGATATTGATAAGCCTAGAGAATGGTAATAATTTTTTACACAATCTAGTGTAGATTCGAGTTGACGCCTACAAATCTCAAGGGTAGTATGTGAAGTATACAACACAACATCATCTGCAAACTGCAATATATTAGAGTGTGGAGGTACTATCTGATCTAGATCTATATTATACAATGAAAAAAGAAGTGGACTTAAAATACTACCCTGTGGTATACCTATATTCGTTAGCCTTGGCGCTAAAAGAGTCTCATTTATTTTTAAGTAAATTAATTACCATTTATAACTGGGAATAAGCCACAATTAAAGATAAAAATACGTTTATTGACTGGAGACGAACTATTATTTTGTTTGAGTTCATAATTTAATTCCCACATTTCAAATGGTTTTTCTAGATTGGAGTATTCTCTGGAAAAGATGAATGTAGCTTCGTTTATTTGGTTTGGTACCCAAGGAGGTGAAATTTTCAAGTGGAAATCTTCTATCCATGCAGCTTCGCAGTTTATCGGGAGTTTATTGGACTGTTTTCGGTTTTTGTGGCGATGGACTTTCTTCCAGACGTCGCTGATTGGACTGTGGGAGTTAAGGCTTTCGCAGTAGTTTATCCAACTTTGTTTTTTTCTATTTTAAAAATTTTCTTTGCTAATGCATCCAATTTTTTATATTCAATTAAATTATGGATATTGGGATTTGTTTTGTAACGTATATAGGCTGTTTTACGGTTATTTGCAGCTGTTTCGCAATTATTATCCCACCATGGTTTTGGAATCTTTTCTGTAGGATATATTTTATTTTTTGATATTTTTGGAATAGCAATAGATGCGCATCTATTTATTTCATTAACTAATTCTTCATAAGTTTGAGGAAGTATTTCTGAAGAAAAGTTGGATGAATACAAATTCCAATTTGCTTTATTTAGATTCCATCTATTTTGTGTATTGTTACTAGGTGGTGTTGCTCGTTTGGAGTTTTCTAAGGAGATCGTCAAGGGTAGATGGTCAGAACCATGTGGATCTTAAATAACAAACCAAGTTAATTTAGATATAATGTCCTGGGTGCAAATTGTTATGTCGATTGCTGATGGACTGCAATTCAGTGCAAGTGTTGGAGAACCATCATTTAAGTATAATAAATTACATTGTTCTATCGCTTCTAATAAAACTTTACCGTGAGTATCATTAGTTTCGCATCCCGATGCCATATTGTGAGCGTTGAAGTCCCCTCCAATGATAAATGGAGGAGGAATATGTTGAAAAAAATGGATCCATTCTTCAGCTGTTTACTCTAATAACAATAATATAGGTTTGTTGATACAAGAAAGTTTAACAGCCATGCATGTGTAAGTAAAATTATAGTTATCTAATAATTTTATTTCTTCTGCAGATATTTTATCTTTAATTAAAATTGCTGTACCTCCATAGCCATCTGTGCGATCAGATCTAAAGCAATTATAACCAGCGAAGTTATAGAATTTTCCTGGTTTAAACCATGTTTCTAATAACATGGCCACATACACATTTTTTTGTGTAAGTAAGGCTTCTAAATTTGGTTTATTAGAAACTGCTGACCGGCAGTTCCATTGTAAAAAATTTATAGGGCTAGTTATGTCTGAGAAGATGTCGTTTGTCCATGTAAGCCTTCTTGCAAGATCGATGCCGTACTTAAGTATTTATTAATTTGTTGTATAATCTCTGTTTTTGATGCGTCTAAATTTTCAGTGAGTTTTAATGAACTAATTATATTAAGAACCAATTCTAAAATTACATTATTTAAATCTAATGATACTCCTTGTGTCTGCAAGTTTGTTGTATTTCTATTCTTTGTATATTTAGAGGTATTATAAATACCACCTTTTTGTCTAGGGATATTTATTGGGGAGATTATTTCTTTTCTAGCTGACTCCAAAGGATCGGGAGTACTTGGACGTTGTCGTTTTAAATTTGATTTTTCTGGACTACTGCTGGAATAAAAGATTTGTGAAGAAAACTTTTTTGCGAACGAACCAGTTTGATTATTGTTGGAGTTACTTGATAGAACTGATCATTGGTATTAGAGTTGATTGTCAAGGAAGAACTATTATGTCTGGCGGCGATATAGGCATGATTTTTTTGGTATTTGTTTACAGGGATCAAAGAAGTTTAAATTTAATGATGACATTGTATTCTTGATTTGTTTTTGCCTAGAGAACTCAGGGCATGCAATTAGGTGTGTCGTAAAATGATTACCTTGACAGCTGAGACAGGTAGGAGTATCTATATTTACTGTACAATCTTTTGTGTTATGAAAATCATGACATTTAGTGCACCTGGGACGTGCTTTGCATTGAGATCCAAGATGTCCAAAACGAAGGCAAGAGAAACATAAAAAAACTTTTTGAACATAGGGTTCGACTTCTTTAATTACTTTATTGATTATGATATATTTTGGAAGTTTGTGTTTGGAAGTTCTCCTCGCACGACGTTTTTCAGCAATGAGTTGGCGAATGTGCAGGGGAACATTTGTGGTATGTGTTGGTTTGCGTTTAGTTCGTGGTGTAGATTGCCATGCCGCTTTTTGCACCAAGTGTGGTGAAGTATTGAGCTGCTGTATCTATGACATATGTAGATTTGATCCGCAGATTAAGATGGGTGTTTTCTTCTAGGTAGGATTGAAAATCTGCCCAGTTGGTGTTTTTGACGTGAGTTGAGGAGGTGGTGGGCTGTTTATAACTGTGATACTCAGGCTCATAATAACCGGTGTATGATCCGATGAGAGATCATAGCTGGATTCTATTAGACAGTTGTTTCTGGACACTCCTTTGCTTATGTAGTAGTCCAGCAGATCTGGAAGTTTCCTTGGGTCACTCGGCCAGTACGTAGGGATTCCGTTGGTGTGGCAATCATAATTGTTGTCGGTCATTGCTTTTAGAAGATTACTAACTTTTGTTGTTGTGAGTCTTGAGCCCCAGTGTATGTGTTTCGCATTCCAGTCTCCCTCAGCTATAAATTTGCTGCCAAGTAATTGGAAGAAGGCTTTGTATTCATCTGTGAAGATTGGGTGACGAGGTGGGCTATACATTGCAGATATGTTAAAGTGCCATGGCGTTGTATTTATTTGAACGTTTGTGGCTTATATTTTTTCTGTTGCATAATTCGGCAATACATGATGTGATATGCAGCTGCGGATGATTACCGCCGAGCCACCATGAGCTGTACCATCAGGATGAGGTGTGCTGTATGTGGTATAGAGCGGAATATTGAACGTAGTTAGATCGGTAAAGTGAGTTTTCTGAAATAAGCAGAACGTCAATTTTATTTAAGTTTTAAAAAAGTAATTATTTCTGCTTATGGTTTAGCAGGCCGTTAGCGTTCCATGTGGCAGCTCTAAGTATGTTTAAGAATTTCTTTGGTTAATGACTTGTGTCAGTAAGTTTAATATCTTACTGTTTTGACTCATGAGCTGCGAGAACATGTTTTTGAACTCGTTTAGGAATGTTACTAGTTGTTGCTCTATATTAGTTTTAGGTTCTGAATCGTGATTGGTTTGATGTGCTGTCACGTTTGCATATGTTCTTTGATGGTTTTGTAGAGTATTTAGCTGATTTGTTTCAGTATATACATGTGGACTGTTGAATGTTGGTCTTTCAGGCTGTTAGTTTCCTCTTTTCTGCATATGTCTGTTTTCTACTAGTTCCCTGTAGACTACACAGCCCTTATAGTTAGCAGGGTGATCTTGTTTGTATAGGGCACACTTAGCTGGAGTGCTTTTATGTTTTTTACAATCTTTTGTATTGTGTTGTCCTCCACATTTGACGCAGTAATACGGTTTAGTGCAATATGTTTTACTATGACCATATGCTTGACATCGCATGCATTAAATGATTCTCTAATGTGGTGCCTCGACTGCTATTTTGGAGTGACATAAGAATTCTAGGTTGAATATGTCTTTGTTGTTACTGTTGGGTTCAAGATCTATGAAAAACAAAGATAATGGTCCCTTTGTTTGTCTGTGTCGAATGTTAGTTATATTGCGAACTTTATGGCCGGCTTTTTCTAGTTCCTTTGTTATATCTGTGGGTAAAGAGTGATGGATATGTCTTATTACCACTCTATAGGCACGTTCTTCCTTTATTTGGTAAGTGTGGTGAATGATTTCTTCTTCTCGTAAATGTCTTATCTGTTTACGGTATGTATCTATTGTATATGTTGTAATCTTGACAGTGTCGTTTGGTAGAGTTCTGGTATAGTAGGTTTCTTCCTCCACAATTTGTGCAAAGTTATCGACCATTTTTTTAAAGTTTTTGACGCCATATACGAATATTGGAGGTGGTTTTGGTATTTTCTGTTGTTTTATGTTTTAGTCTGTTCAGAGCTCTCGGCGTTAGATAACGCACTGTATCGATTTTGTATTTTTGTTGGTGGTGAGCTTGGAGAATTGGGATCATTATTTTGTTTTCAAAATTTACGTTTTTTGACTACTTGCCATGAGTTTTTATTTTGGGTTTCTTGATCGTCGTCTTCGCTAGACTCCATATCCGAGTTTTCTGAATGTCTAATTGCAAGTTTTAGCTTTGTGTTTGAGGTCTGCCCTACAGTAGATGGGTTGCTTGAGTTGTAGTAAATTGGTTGGGATTGTGGGGGAAATTGTTGTGATTGTGGTGGAAGAGCGAATTGATTTTGTGGAATGTTTGATATAGGAGTACTTGCGGGTTGCCAGTATATGTGGTTTGATGCACGTTCGGATGTGTATTCTAGTGGAAAATATTGTTGACGAGTTGGGTACATGTTCCTAAATGTTAGTTAATACTTTACCTGCTGCTTACCTGCAATTTCTGCTGATACTACAATAGACACTGATTGTTTGTGTTCCGTGTGTGTGAATTGTTTATTGTAGAAAACAAAATTTGGTACGCCACTGCCACTTTACTGTTTATTTTAATAACTAGTATTTTACTATTTAGTAATTAGGTTTTAATTGTTCTAATCGGTGGTCACGTTTTGCTATCGCACTCGGCGGAATACGTCCTTACTCTACGATATACAAGTGAACACTGAATTATGGGTATCATGTTTTGGGAATCTAATTTCATATTTAAAGGAACGTTGTCCGGTATATCGGAATGGCACCAATTTAAGGCAACAATATACTGAAGCAGAAAAATCTCAAATAGTTTTGTAACATTGTGTTTCTGGGGGAATGTAAACATTAACCAATTTTGGTAAATCATAAAAATGTATTGTTTTAGGCATTCAAACACCACTGAATGTAAACAAAACTGTACCTGTAGGTTCGTATATAGTTGTATCTCCCCTTTAACTACTGTATTATAATTAAAATTATTAAATTCTACAGAAATTCTGTTTGATCAATTGCTTCGAATTTTCTTAATGTTATTTAATTTAAAAAAATATCTCTCAAAATTTTTATATTATTAAAAGAACCAAATCTAATATTATTTATATTTGTTGCCTTTATCAACACAACAAACGGGTCAACATCTTATTTAGAATAAATATTAATAATTCAATTTAATTTGTTAGTTACATTGGAGTCAGGGGTGGTAACCCCCTCCCCCTTATTCATATTAAAGAATTAGTGAGTCAGAAATGCCACAAAAAATTAATAAAAATTATTATTTTTATCAAACGAAAATTCAAAATAATATTAAAACAAAGTACAATGCTCACAATACCTGTACAGATTACAAAGATAGGTTTGCTTCTATTTGGCACAAACACGCATCTCTTTTCTTCATTGACAATAAGTCGCTCTTTACTTCGCGAACGACAGGGAATGAGATTTAAATTAAGTACAATTATTTATCAATGCTGACAGCTGTCAAAATTATATACATAAAATCAGATGGTAGGTCAAATATATTTGACCTCAATGTATTGAAACTCAGGTACTGCCATCTTAAAAAAAAATGTTAAATGTTCCTTTATAATTTAATATACATTTTCATGCTGATTGGATTTTATACTTTGTGTTCATTATAGAACAAAATAAAAAGAAAGAAACTTAAGTGGAACTGACCCATCTCTTGAGATCTTTGATGCTGCTAAGTCCATCAGTCAACATTTAAAAAATCTTACTGGGTAGAAGAAAGAACAAAAACTTCAACAGATACCTTGGGGGAGTATATATTGCTTTCGTTTTAAAAGAAATGACTCCGGTGCAACAAAAAAAAAAGACGAAGACTTCTTGAAGTTCTAGAATAAAATTAAAGTTCTTTTAATAAAAAATATTACAGATAATGCATATTTATTTAATTTTTATTTAAAATTCCACGAGGAAACTAAGTTCCTGTAGCTGGCTGTATACCATATATCACAAAAAAATTTGTTAAAATCCTTAATAAAAAGGTATATGAAAAATGCCTCAAACGGGCTTGTGATAGCCCGTTTGAGGCAATTTTTATATACCTTTTATAAAGGATTTTAACAAATTTTTTTTTTTTTTAATTTTTATTTGTTGATTAATAAAATTAATTAAAATCAAACTAACACAGTAACCTATCATATTTACACAAATAACAAAATAATAATGAATCCTTATTGGAGTATTCTTCCTCTCAACACCCTTTCTAATTGCCACGGAACTTCTCCTGGAGACGATTCCAAGTAATCTGTCATGGTAGTTAGTGACTCAATATTTATCCGTCTAGCATTGTTGGCTGGTAAACGTACAACTGACTGTATGGCATTTTCTTCATATCCACAATATACATATCCGGGAGGGTAATAGTGAGTTGTATCTGTGTTGTTCCTTTAGTTTTGAGCGTGCAAATATTATGGAGAACCACACACGCTTTTACGATACTGTCCACATTTTTTACACCAGCAATAACAGATTGCTTGAGAATTCGCCATCCGGCAGATAAAATTCCAAATGTGTTTTCCATTATGTACTTTGTTAGGGGTAATGCTTCATGAGCAACGAACACATAGGGAAATTTAATATCAGTGTTGGAAATTCCAGAAGGCAAAGGCACATTTAAGGTTTTTGATTAAAGACGCTTACCTAACACCCTATGTTTAAAAATACCTCCATCACTTTGCGATCCATAGGCTCCAATATCTACCAAAGTAAATACATACTTAGCATCACATGCTGCCATCAACACGATACTAAAAGTTTGTTACGGGTTTAAATATATTTTAAGGACAAATTAAGAGAAACTTAATAAATTTAGTTTTAACAGACCTGAAATAAGATAGAGAAAACCATTTAATAATAACGTTATTAACTAAAATAACTGAAATCATTGTTTACATTCATCAAATCTTTTGACTAGAATTTAACTCTTCTTCTTTTTTTTATTAATTTTAATAATTAATATTATATGTCATTAACAACCAATGTCTGGAACTTAACCTAGCTATTTCTGTTGGTTTGTGTCAGATTGTCACCAAAAAGTGCCTAATTACTATAGAAAATCAATTTGTCTCTCTCTTTCCTTCTTCTCTCTCTTTCTTTTCTGGAGGGATCCTTAGCCACATGGTTTTGGCAAAATCG
The DNA here is from genome assembly GCA_918026665.1 of Diabrotica balteata. Classification (NCBI taxonomy): domain Eukaryota; kingdom Metazoa; phylum Arthropoda; class Insecta; order Coleoptera; family Chrysomelidae; genus Diabrotica; species Diabrotica balteata. The sequence continues at coordinate 61,018,571 of OU898284.1, read as the reverse complement.
TAATTTTATACGGATTTAAAAGAAAGAAAAGAACTATAATCATCAAGATTAGTAGGAAAATTTAGTCCATGGAGATGTAAATCACAATTTGTGGATTTATACTACAAATCTTTAATAAGGCCGCTGCTTGTATATTCGGCCATCACCTATCTAGCATCACCTATCTAGCATCACCATATCTAGCATCACCTATCTAGTATCATATATCTAGCATCTGTTTAGCTACATATCAGTTCAACGGCACACCATATCAAGAGCTTACAGAACTCCAATATACCCACGCTTGGAATAGCGGGTTATAACCTGTAGTAGCAGCAGTTCACCTTAACTAGGGGTTGGATAACTTGTACTTTCCTGCATGTTTCGATTACCAAGTAAGAATTTCCAGTTATTTAAATACGTCAGGACACTTGTTGGTTGCAGTCTTCAATAAAATCATAAATAACTCTTTAGTCAGTTCAACAAAGACATAATGATATTAATATACGCCAAGTTAATTAATAATATAGTAAGATTATATCAATTTACATACCCAGTTAAGTATCTAGAGAAAACTATGTACACGTAACTTACCTGAAATTTATTTCAAAGTGTTCGCCACATAGTCTACGTGGATATCCATAAGACTGTCTTTCAATTTAAATAGAAAATAATATAAAAACCCTGTCTAATTTTATATCGTGTTTCACTCTATTTCCACACCCTACTCTACCAACACAAAAGTTCTGAGCTAGTCAAAATCTGTAATATTAGTCAATATCAGTAATTATTAGTCTATATCATGTATATTAATCAATTATCAGTAATATTATTCAATATCAGTAATATTAGTCAAAATCAGTAATATTAGTACAATATCAGTAATAGTAGTCAATATCAGTAATATTAGTCAATATCAGTAATATAGAAGTGATCTTAGAACAGTTTAGTTACCGTTCACACACCTAGTAACAAGTTTGCTTATAATTAAATAAAAGAGATCCAGTTTTTGGAGTAGCTTGTATGGTTATGTGTTTCCCATCTAACGCGCATATGCAATTGGGAAAATTCCAGAGATTAAAAAAGCTTTTGGCAATATTCTTCCCCTCTCTCTAAGGACGTCTTAGATAGTTTGAAGAAAGTGACTCCCATATTGCATTACAAGTTTCATGGATGATTTTGTGAATAGTTGTGAAGCCCATTTGATAATACCATGCCAAACTTTGCATGCTTTCTCCTGGTGATTTATTTAACAGATAAGATAAATTACTCACTGGAATGTTATGGCAAGCCTTTCTTCTTCTGATATCCTGTCTTTTATACTTCTCATGGAAATTCTACTTTTAACAAGACCTAATAACTCATTAATATCGTCTATTGAAATAGATAAACACGTATTTACGCAAAGTAGTTATTTTTATTAAATTAAATCAAACAATGTCAGTTTAACAGTTCGCAATGGTCAGAATTAAATTCACCTAAGTTATCATTTTCCCCTTCCGTCGTGTTTATCTGTCATCAACGAACTACTTGTGACCATATGAGGTAATTAGCCGATTGCCGTATTAGGAATTCCATCTTAAGCTGATTGGGACATTAGGAAGTTAGTGACTTAAGCTGATCAGCGTATTAGGATGATAGTGTGACTGCATTAAATACTCGAACAGTCATTCGTGTATACTTGGAAAATTGCTCTGCATATGCTGTCTTCATCTTTAAAAAATAATTGTATGCATTCTCTATTTTTCTGTTACGGTTTATGGGTCTTGTTTTATAACGTCTTGGTCGCCTTATTATTGTCCTTCGAGTTTATTCCAATCCTACAGCAACAAAGGATCATACCTTCGTATATTTCATAATCCATTGTAACACGCAAAACGGATTAATATTATAATAAACCATAGTATAAATAAACACACACCGTTTGTTTATTATGATTCCTATAATTTATAGGTTATATTGAATGTTATAATGTCACTCATTCATGCTCACCAATTCTAGGCACTGTTTCTAATCATGCGCAAAAATTTCACTCCGTACATTTATAAATTGACATAATATTTACAGTCCGTTTCTTATGTCTCCAGTGCGTCTACGTCTACAGTCCGTCAAACTATAAATCCAGCTTAAGTTTTAAGTGATATGAATTTTAGAGTAATCAAATGGTCAAATTAATGCTTCACGTTTTCTTTCACCCAAGATACATATGTTGTCTGGTTTTGTACATTTTGGGTTTCAAATTTTTTCTACAAAAAATATGGAAGACATCTTAAAACAAGCAATATTAGTTAAAATAAATGATGAAGTTATAGAAGATTTAATACTAAATCAGATTTTAAATGATAACATATAAAATGTACATCCTGTGTTTAAATTTGATAGCAAGAGTCTGAGCAAGCCAAGCAGTATTTTCGATTTGATAAACAAGACATTCCAAGGCAACAATTATTAGGGATACCAGATACATTCGTAACAAAAACTGGCCATACTTATACTGGCAAGTAATACTGAAAGGAACTACAACTTAAATAACTAACATGTTGCATATTGTACGACTGTGCATTTTATTGCATTGACTAGCGTATAGCGTACCCCAATAGACTTATGCCCAGTTGTACCAACAAACTGTAAATCAACTGTTTGTCAACCGTCAATTCGACGATTTAAATCAACGATCGATGGTTATTTTTCAAACGAGTTGCACCATTCTAAAAAACTATTGGTTTACAAACCGACCATTTATACGTGGCAACATTGCATTAGTACAGATTATTTTGATTATTTCATTCATCGGAGTGTGATTTGTCAAAAATATTGTCAACAAGGAAGTTTTGTAAGGTTATACCAATCCAATTGAACGTCTATATTCGTTGATTGAACAATTATAATAACATTGTTTTTTTTTGCAATTTTGTGTGTGTAGTGTATACTTAAGATGGAAAATAAAGGAAGCCACTTCTTAGTTTAGAGAAAGATATAATTTTAGATTTAGCAATTAAATATAAATTTATTACAGAAACTAAACAAACGGATGGTGTGACAAACAAACAAAATGCCATTGCATGGGAAAACATTAGTAAAGAATTTAATGCCATGAACGTAAATGCGCATCGCAACTCGAAGCAAATAAAAACATTTTACGAAAATATCAAAAGAAAGATTAAAAAGAAACAAGCCGTAGAAAAGGTAACGATATAACAATCAGTTTAAATAGGTTTTAATGGATGGAATAAAATTTGTGTAGGTAGAAAAATACAAAACAGGAGGTGGTCCAGAGCAAACTACAACCATATTATTACCTGGTGAGAAAAAATTGTTGGGAGCACTCAAAGAACAATTTCAACCACTCAAAAATGTGTATGATTCCAGTACTTCGTTTTATGAAGGCATGTGGTAAAAATTTGTTTACATTACAATATACTCATAATAATTTTTCTTAGAATCTACAAAAAACGTTAATCAGGATGTGGTTCCTATTGAAGAGATAGAAATAGAACATTTAGGTAATTAAGTATGATTTGTAGTTATAAATCTCTAAGAGTACATTTCTGTAGATTCAGATTGAAGCCAAAATTAATCCAAATTTATTTTAGACGACACAGAAATTTATATGAGTAGCTCAGCAGAATATCAGAACTGTTCTGCAATGGTCCACAGTGTCAGCGAGTTGCGAACTACTCCTGATCCGGTTCCAGTGCAAGGTACCCCAGGTCCCAGTAAAATGATAACTCAAAAAAAGTCAGGTAATTTCATTTGACTTAGGATTATTTTATATATTTAAGAATACATTATTTTATTATTTAGCAAGCAAACGAAAACTTTCTGATCTATATGATGACATTCATCTTAACAGCAACAAAAAATAAATAAAACAAAGGAAGACTACATAAGGATCAAAATAAAATAAAGAAGATATAATTAAAATCGAAAAAGAAATAAAAGACCAAAAATTGAAAAATGACAAAACATTTGATCTGGACGAAGTAATAAAGAAAGAAGCTCTTGAAGTTGTCAAATTAGAAAAAAAGATTAAACAAGTTGAATTGGCAACTAAGTTGGAAGAGTATAATCTTCGTTTTGGGAAAGAATTTAATGTTTAATTTTTATAGATACGTTTTAATTTATACTTAATCATTTTTGTTTAATAAATAAATTTAACCATTTAATACCTGATTTTTTTTTTCTTATTTGGTGGAGTTTAAGCACAATATCATTAATAATTTTATTATAACCTTCATACAATTCTTTAAGAAATAAATATATTTCACAAAATTTTTATTGACATCAGTGTTACCAAATTAGAAGATTTTTTTTTAATTAGAAATAGGTTGTATTAAATGTCTTCTAACAACATTTTCTGCATTGCCTCTTATAGGAATTTCATCTTCAACGTTTTCTGCAAAAGCTTCTTCCTCCCATTCATCTCTTCTGCAATAGCAATATTATGTTAAGACAGATTTTGCAACCAATGACTCTTCCTACGTTATTAAAGTGCTATTTGCATTCCTGTAGCTAAAACTGGAAGTATTCTTTTTAAAACCCCATTCAACCTTTCTATAACATTTCTGGTTTTTATGTGGGCATTTTGATAACATTCTTCAGCTTCAGACGTAGTTTGACTAAGTGGAGTTAATAAAAAATTTGTACATGTGTAACCACTATCCCCAAGTAAATAACAATTAGGATCTTCACCAGCTTCAAATTGGACTCTCGATAAACTGGAGTTATATATTGTACTGTTATGTACACTATCTGGCCATCTAGCAACTATATCCATGATACGTAACTTGGAATCACATACAATCTGTACGTTAATGGGAAAACCACCCCTTTCTGTTACGATATAGTTAAGAGTTTTCTCCACCAGGAGAATTAATTCGAATGTGAGAGTACAATCTATAGCTTCTATCACTCCTGGGAAGTTTGCCAGTGTATAAAATCCTTGCTTTGCCGTAGCTATATCTCTGGGATTTTTAGGCATGGTTATGTACTCTGTAACGTTATAAACGTCACATCTCTATTAATTTATATTTAAATAATTATTTCATTTTAATTTCTTTATTAATTTATTAATTTGTTTATCTTCAGTTAATGTTTACTATCTTTTTATTAAAAAAGTAGTTGGCGCCCTCTCTGTCCCTCTATATTTCTTCCCCTGTTTTCATTTCTTCCTCTGTCATTATTTACTCTCTCTTTCTGTCACGTAGAAAAAATATTCGCCCTCTCTCTTTGTGTTCTGTGTTGACAGATAAGTTAGTTTCATGAAATAGCAACATCCTATGACATATGTTGCTAACTTCAAGTAGTTTCCACTTTCTGTCAAAAACAACTTCTAATGTTAGTGGGAAATATAATTTTTTGTCTGATTTTGATTTTATAAAAGAAGGCAAAAAAATATTAATTGGCTAATTTTATAGTCTACTAATTCTCTTGGCGGGAAGTACTTTCATTGTCATATTTATCTATATTTCTGACACACATTTCCGATACTTGTAACCATACTTTCTTTTCAAAGCACATTGTTTTTTTTTATATATGCATTAGGACTCTAACAGAATTTAACTAACAATCATAGTAACAATCATATTTCATTTTATCCTTGCCATACGCTATTTCTGTAATTGTAACTTTGTAAGATGGCAAGGAAGTTAAACCTTTTTGTGTGTCTAATGCAAACTATTCATTTTGTTTTAGTTTATCGGGAATATACCGTTTCATTAGGAATATTTAAAGCTTTTATCAGCAATATACCATTTTATTGGGAATATTCACAATTTGATTGGAAATATCTACATTTTACTGGGATTATTGACCACATAAAACCATAGGACCTATGTAGACCATAGGACTACAACATTCCATTGGAGGACCTAGCAGCTAGGACACACAAGTAGCCATCGAACAAAGCAATAAGTATTTCATTAATTGTTAAGCTTTGGTAGGGTTAATTATTGTTCTTTATTCTTTTTAATAAATATGTTTGGTTAAGATTTGTCTTATTAGCTATTAACTAAGAACTCAGGTTCAATCCCATGTTTAAGACAGACGAATCTCACCCTTGAGATAATGAGCTAGGCAAGGATAGACGATAAGCATCCCATGGTTGATTGAAGTATTATTTTCACAATATTACTTCAATTCTCATTTGGTAGTCTTACGTTAGACTTGGCGCCCCAACCGTACTTGTTTATTGGAGGAATTGTACTCTGGATTTTAGGTTTGATGCAAATAACAAATCTTTAATAAATACTTACTATTTATTTTTATGTGTTCACATTCTCAATATTTTCAGTTAATTTTAATATTTCCATGCTTTGATTATTTTTCATATATATTTTCACATTGTTGGGTTAAAATTGTATTACCATTTTTATATATTTTATATTCACATTATTTTTACTATGTTTTTTTTTCTAATGATGGTAGGTACTTTTTATACTGTATTGAGTGTTTTTTTTACTTAACCGTAGTTTTTGTGGATAATGTATTTTAATTTCTTTCTTAATTTTTTTTAAATTATTTCTTCAAGATGCTACCTACATTCTAATACCACGTATGAGAATTTTTAGGCGAAATGAGATAAAGGTAGATTCTATAAGACTATTGCGCACGCTCTAACGAATGATCCTAATCCCAAGTACGAGAGAAAATATTTCTGCATAGTTATATATATAATTTGTAATAGCACGTATCAGATTCTGACACAAATATGGTTTAATGCCAGTATTTGTATATAATTCTAATACACACGTTAAAGTGTGATGCGAAATTCGAGTTCTAATAGCTCGTATCAGCGACTCTACTACGAACCTCTTAACAACAGCGAATGAATTATTCTAACTAAAACATACGAGTTTGCCGCCTTTGCGTTTATTGTAGTGTTCAATAGTGCAATTTGTTGAAAACATGAATTATGGAACGAGAAAAATCGTGGTAATTAGTTTCAAAGGTAAGAAAATAATTATAATTATTTACGAGTTTTACTGATATTTAATTTATTTACGGTATATGTGAAAAATTGCAGTTCCATTCTAATTCACACATAGGTTACGGTGTGGTAGGGATGGGAAAAAACCTACCGGTTTTAACCGAAGAGCCGGTTTTTTACTTCGCAAATAACCGGTTTTTACGGTTTTTTTTTGTCCGGTTATTAACCGTTTTTTATTTAAGTAAAAACTCGGTTATTAGGTTTTTTAGTTTTATTAGTATTATTTAGGTTCCAATCATAAACTATTATTATTCTCAAGTAATTCTTCCAAACAAAACCATATTCAAATTTAATTTTATTTTATAAATACAGAAGCAAACTGAAAGGCAAACTCATATCAGCCAGAAAACAATTAAGTCTTTTTATAATATTTCCTTGAAACAGGTCTTTGTAATCATAATATTTACATAAAAAGTGATCTGACCACATTACATACTTTTTCACACTTGACTCTTGACATTGAAAAATTGGTGAATGGCTTTTTCTGATTACCAAAAAATTATAATATTCTGACTATGAATAATCGAATTACGAATTACGAATACGAATCATCCAAGGAATTCGCTACGTTTTCAAAATAATACAGGAAGTATTATGTGAGTAATGTACCTATTAAACAAATATACAAACGTGTTATAAAAGTTATACATAATAAATTTTGTTTTGTTGAGGGTAGTAAATATAATGATGAATTGCGTTATCCAATTTATTTTTAAGTAAAATATTTATCTTAATATAATTATTATTTTTAAATCCTATTTAGAAGAGGACAACTTTTTAGAGGATTATATTTTTCAATGGGTAAATGAATTTGCATCATTTAATTGAATAAATAATTGCTATTTATATTCTACTCTTATATATATTCAATGACAAATCGAGCACTGAATTATTTCAGCGCTCTCTGTTGAGCAGTATTATAATAATTTTGGTTTATGGTTTACTGTTCTCTACATCTGTACTACTGACATTCCACAATCTTTGGGATTCACACAAATCAAATGTAACTTCGATCCAAGTAATCAAGTAATTCCCATGACGACATTGAAGACTAGTTATACATTAGGAGTGCCTAAATAAATCTAGTAACAACGCCGTTTTCTTTTCATCTTCAAGTTTCGAATTTTTTATTTTTACCGTGTCGAAATCGTTTGTGTGGAATTTGTTTTCCAAACGTAGCAACATGAGGCACAGTGCTCTATTTGTTTGAAAATATTAAAACCAGGAGGAGGCACGACGAATTTGAGGAAGCACCTAAAAATAAACATCCAAAATATCTGGAAAATAAGCCAAAGGTAAGCTCATTTCATAGAAAAATTTAAGTAAAGGAATTAATAGAGGAATTTTGTTTTTGCTTGGGATAAAGAACTGGCGGACATCATTACTTTTTTGCATAGAGGCGATCAGGAAGCATCTTCATCTACTTCTGAGGAGAGTGTGAGCTCTGTTTCATTTTACACATATTAAATTTAGTTGTCACAGAAGATATAAACAATGTAGCATTAAAAAATGTAATAAACGAAATAAAAGCCATAGTCACTTTCGCTAGGCACAGCAATCTCTTCATGGAAAGGTTACGGATGGAGCAGGAACGGGAGGGCAAGTCAGAGGGTGAAGTGAAGCTTTTGGTACAATCCGTACCAACCAGATGAAATTCTGTCTACCATATGCTTAAAAGATTCACACTAATGTCCCTATATATAGCTGCAATACTGGCAAATCCCTCGATTAAAAAAGCACCAACGATGATTTCTGGTTCAGATATAAAACTAATCACTGTAATTGAAACAATTTTATGACCTGTCGATGACGCCACAAATGAGATCTCTGGTTTCCAGTACATTACTAGTTTGTTATCCCCTTGTGTCTATTATCCAAAGATCTTTAAAAAACCTCAAGCCAAATCTTAATACAGCCCAAAAGTTGTGCCAAAAGCTTATAACTAACCTTCAAGAGAAGGGCACTAAGCTTTTACGAAATCCCCTGCTTTGCCATGCTACAATCACGGACCCTAGGTTCAAAAAACTATATCTGAATCCGTCTATAGCGGAGACAGTCACATCCAATTTAGGCTCGGAACTAAGGACGTACCTTACCGAAATCGGAAAACTTTCTCCTTTCTGCTCCTTCCAGAATAAAGAAGCCAAAGTGAGTTTAAAATCAAACCCTCTTTGGTCTTCACACGATCTGGAGTTGGTGAACAGTGGTTCCAGTTCAAGTTCTCAGGACACACGGATTCAAAGTTCTTTTCCAAATGAACTGACTCTATATCTGCAGCAGCCTTTGCTGCCCAGATTAAGTGTACCGTTTTCATTCTTGAGCAGCACAGAACCTGTATGCCAGGCTTGGCTTTTATAGCTAAAAAAATACATGTCGTTGGTCGGAAGATCGATGGCATTAGAGAGACTGGTGTCATCATTGAATGATATTGTGTCAGATGAGAGAAGCCGCTTAACCAACCAACATATATATGAACGAATTTTTCTCAATAGGCTTCATGAAAGTATTGGCTAACATAATCTTAAATACATTTCATATAATATTGCTTATATTACTTCATTCTACTTATACTCTAATCTTACGCTATATTATATTTAATAATAAATCAATAAATATAATATAGTGATGTTCTTTCGATAATACTATTCGATCATATTGATATCGAGTTGAATGAAGTATCGCAAACTAAAGTGCATTGTAAATTTAACTTTGTAACATATTGGATTAAAAAAACCGAAAATCGGTTTTTGGGAAAACTGGGTTTTTTTGGCCGGTTATAACCGCCAGGTTAAACCGTAAGCAAAATAAACCGGTATAACCGAAAACCGGTGTTTTAGTCAAAAACCGCCATCCCTACGGTGTGGTCTGTTTGTAAGTTTATATGAATCCGAGTTTTTGCGAACTCGGCATTTATATTATTTATTTGTCATTATATTGAATCACTGGGGACTGGTTTGCAAAAATGTAACTGATCTTTTAAAAACAGTAAGCTAAGCTAATAATTTATTATTGCATGTTTTACTTTGTACAAATGCCCAAACAATAAGTTTGGCACATATTTAGATTACAAAATATAGAACAGGCCAATAATTATTATTGTTTATTTATTATAACTATAATAGGCGATTTATCATATTCGCCGCAGTAATATTTAATATCATAGGTAATATAAAAGTAATTTTTTATATCCGTTCTGTAGGTTGTCAAAAAGACAATACATATAGTCCAGGGTAATAAGGTTTTTTTACTGGTTTTACAATAGTTATTGCGAGATTAATTTTGTTACATGTTCGATCGTTTTCTCCCAATTATATTAATAATAAATGAATATATCAGCCTTTATAATGTCATTTTAAAGGTTTTTTCATGCTCTCGAAGATTTTTGTAGAAGTTTAACAGTTTTTCATTGATTTGAAAATAAAAGAAAAAAAGGCCGTTTTTGACACTAAATTGTTTATAAATAAAAATGGCCGCCATATCCTATGCAGGAGATAGTTACAATTTATTTTTATAGATATTACCTTACGAAAAACGCTTCACAACCTTGGATGTTGAATTGTAACGAACAGGGTATATTTTTGCCTTATTACCCTGGCCTAATAAGATCTACCTACACCATTAGTGGTTGGTCTTCCATGTCATCTACCTTGTTTTTTTTTTGTTACAGATACCAGTAGATACATCAGATGTTATTATTTTTAATCCTGATGACGTTGAATGTCCAACAACTGTTAAAAATGAAATTTTACCTACAGTTCAAATCATTAGTTCCATATTGTTACCACCATCTACATGTGTGCTATCTGAAATCGATTTGAATCAAATTGTAGAGAACAGCGTCAATTCAGATACTTTGCGTGAATCTGATGAGTCTGACATCAAGCTCGATCAGCCTACATCTTCCATACAAGTACCAGCATCTTCATGTGTACTAAATGAAATCGAAATAAATGAAATTGTGGAGAACAGTAATACTTTAGAAACTATACCTAATTCCAATGAGTCTGAAATAGAGCTCAGTCAGCCTACAACTTCCAGAAAAACCATTGTATCTGATAATAAGATAAGAAAAAGCGACAAGAAAGCTAAGCTAGATAAATGGGAAGTAAATGTATCCAAAAATGCTCGGATGAGCGGAGAAACATTTGTGGGGTACCAACGAGACAAGCAAGGTAAAGTTACACGTGTACCTGGTCTCAGCGAACGTATCATGAGATCCAGTTGTGGCTCTAAAAAGTGTGAACAATTAAAAAATCTACACTGTGAAAAATTGACAGAACAGGATAGGCGAACAATTTTTAATTATTTTTGGAAGGAATTAGACTGGAAAGAAAAACAAACTTTTGTTGCTTCATTAATTGATCAAGTTCCTACAAAAAAGACATCTGTTGGGCCTGAAAGTTTGCCACGTCGCTGTTATTCCTACGTATATTCCTTAAAACTTCAAGATGAGAAAAAAGTAGTATGCAAAAAGACGTTTTTAAATACCCTTGGGCTTAACGAATGGATGGTCCACAACTGGGTTAAACTACGTAGTCAGTCAGGTAGAAGTGTTATCGTGAGCAACTCTGAGAATTACAACAATGATGACAAAATAGAGGATAATAAAAACGATATGAGGACTAAAAGTAAGTTGAAAGATAATTCACGCAAAGAAGAAGAGTATTCGTACCTCATAGCATTTTTGGAAGGATTACCTAAACTTCCAAGTCACTATTGCAGACAAAAAACGTCCAAATTATACCTAGAACCAGTATTTCGATCAAAAAAGCACCTCTACGACACGTATGTGTCAAAATGCATCAATGAAAATAGATCCCCTCTAAGCCAAACTACATTATATGCCAGTTTTGAGAAACTAAACTTATCATTGTTTTCCCCACGAAAGGACAGATGTGACACTTGTGTGTGGTTATGAGATAAAAACTATCACAGAAGAAGTGGGGAAAGGACATGTCGCAAAGAAAAACAGAGCACGATTAGAGAAAGATAGTGATATCGAAATAGCAACAGATAAAAAATGTGTTGTATTGACCATTGATACTGAAGCAGTAAAATTGTCACCTTGAACAAAAGCTTCAGCATTTTACTACAAAACCAAATTGTGCTGTCACAATTTTACTGTGTTTAATGTGGTATCCAAACATTGCACGAACTATTGATGGAATGAAACACATAGTGACCTACAAGCTTCTACTTTTGTCTCTTTTTTGGTAGACTATTTAAAAGAACACTGCCTGGAAGAAAAATTACCGGTTGTGATATATAGCGACGGATGCACCTATCAAAACCGCAACGCCAGCATGGCTAATGCATTATTACATTTGGCTATCCAAACGAATTTAGAAATACAACAAAAGTTCTTAGTTAAAGGGCATACACAGATGGAATGTGATTTCGTCCACGCCTGTATTGAGCCGCAATTGAAAAATAAAGATATTTATGTGCCTGCTGATTATGTGACTGTTTGTAAGAATGCCAGAAAAATACCGTTTCCATACGACGTAAAATATGTCACACATAGCTTTTTTAAGGATTATACCGCCACCAAATTACAGTATTATGACTCCATCCGTCCAGGCAAAAAAGCAGGTGACCCGGTCGTCACAGACATTGTCTGTCTAAAATATAGCAATAACGGTATTGAATATAAATCAAACTATGAGGATGTATACCAAATATTACCTGGAAGAATGGTTAAAGTACCGATTGACGAGGAACCTCTAGCTCTGCGTGAAAATCCAATTCTGATTCCCTTAGCTAATGGAAACATTTACAAGAATTAAAAAGTGTAATTCCACCGGATTTTCATAGTTACTATGACAATTTACCGCACTTAACAAACGACAACAACAAAAAGTGTAAGACAAAAAAGTCCGACGAGGAAAATAAACCTTTAGAACAGAATATGAAGAAAAAGTCAAAACCAAACTAAGTTAAAACAAAACAGAAAGAATAAAACCCAATTTATTTTAAATTTAGTTGTTAATGTATAATTTTAGTTATATGAATAAAAATATTTGTTCTGCTTTTACTTTTGTAAGCTTTCTGTAACATACCTATTTAGTATTAATATCGGTGCATATCATCCATGAGACCAACGTTAAAACAACACAGAGCTTTTGGGTGATGTTCGTCGATAGATTATATTAAAAATCATATTACAACAATTCTTATATAAGTAAGAAACACCACGTATGAAAATGTATAAATAATCCTAATAGCGCGTAAGTGGTGTAACAATCCTAAAATACCACGTATCAGAAAAAATTATAATTCTAATACTGCGTAAGCGACCTACAACGCACCGCAGAAATATTGTTATTAAAAACATTAAAAACCAAGTATATTATAAATGAATACGTAATAAAAATATTTAGAATGTATGCCACAAAAGAAAAAATTAGTTTTTTCGCTCTCCTAAAAAACTTCATATTTACTCATACGTGGTATTGGAATTTAGGTAGCGATATGAAATTCTTATTAGGAATGTCTCTGTCCCAAATACAGTAGAGGAAAGACGAAAGATCCTTGCTGGACTTCTTTCTCAGGAAGCCAGTAACCGTAGTTTTTCTGAGGTTTCTGTTAATTTATCTTTTGATGTTGATTACCAACAAGCTTTAGCTTCCTATTCTGACCTATTAAGTCTTATATCTGATTATTCAGGTACAAAATCTGATAGTAGATTTAAAGCGTTCAGTTCTAGTTTAACTCATTTGTCTGGTAGAATCTTTCGTCTACAACCAACTTCTGTAGATGAAGAAAAATTAAAAAAGCTATCCGATATGATTTATTAAAATTAGAGGGTACTTTGTCTGACATTGTAGATCAACCTGATATGGTAGACCAACCTGTTGCTTCTACTTCTGATAGAGTAAACCTGAGTTATTCTCAATCTTCAACTTTATCTGTTAAGTCTGTTCCTGTTTATAAATGGGGTATTAAAAAATTTTCTGGTAAAGAACCTCTAATTCCATTTCTCCAAGTTTTCTAGGAACTGCACTGATGAAGATTTATTCATCTCTGCAGGAGATCTATTTGAAGGTGCTGCTTTTACTTGGTGGCATAATCACTTTACGAAAAAATCTCTTAATTCTTGGTCTGAATTAGTTGCTTCCTTAAAGGAAATTTATCTACCTTTTAATTATGAAAGAAATTTGTGGGAACAAATACGTTCTACAAAACAGTCTTTCAAACAACCGGTCTCTGCATATATTTCTTATATGTAATCTTTGATGCTTCGGTCTTCAAAATCAATTTCTGAGTTTCTTGCATTCCAGGATGTGGAATCAATTGCAGACCTTACAAAGTATTGTAAGAGATTTGAAGCTGCTCTTACTATTTCGTCTCGCAGTAAATTTTCTGTTGAGTCCCTTTCTTCTTCTGCTACATGTTGGAACTGCAACATGACAGGCCATACTTTTCAAGTATGTAGTAAACCCAAGAGAAAGTTTTGTCATGGTTGTGGGTTTAAGAATATCACTACATATCATTGTAGATGTTCAAAAAACGGTTTGAAAGAACATCCCAGGGAAAACTTTTCGAAGACATTCAAACAACCCAAGTCAGTGAATGTTTCTAAGAAAGTTATACCTAAAACTTCTTCTTTTATATCTAATGACAACTTTTTCTTCAGTACAATTTGAAACTTTACCTTCTTCTAGTACTTCTGTTCTTTCTAGTGGCCCTTTAAATTCAAAGGTACATTTCGATTCTGGTCCATTACTAGATGTTTACACTAATGATAATAGACCATATATTTCTATTTCTGTAGGTAGTGAAACAATCTCTGCACTTCATGATACTGGCAGTAATGTTAGTATTATTGGTTTTCCGTCTTTATTTTTACTTAAAAAACTCAATTTAGCACTTAATTATGATGTTTCAAATCAACTTACTACTGCTGATGGAACATTCAGTGTATTTTAGGATATGTTTGGTTACCTATTACTTTATTAGGTAAAACTCAATCACTTAAAGTGTTAATAGTTCCTTCTATTTCACGTAAGATGATATTAGGTATTGATTTTATTCATTTGTTTAAACTTTGTTTAGATTTTTCAAATATTTGATTTAAAGCTACAGATTTATCTACTTGTGTAATAAATACTGTTAGCAGTGCTAAAAATCTTTCTGACATTCAGCAATCACAGCTCAACTCTGCTCATCGTAGTGACTCTTTAAATGTTGTAGCTGACTCTCTTTCAAGAATTCCTGAAGCATCTCAGTCTCTCTCTTGAATTTATGTGATTTAAAAACAGATGCTTGGTATAGGAATATGATAGCAAAAGTTACAGTTAATCCTAACTTATATCCTGCTTTTAAGGTTCAGGATAATGTTCTCTATAAACATGTTTTCTCTAGCTCAAAGTTTTCTGATTCTTCTCCAGAATGGAAAATTTTTGTTCCTTCTTCACATAGGAAGGAAATTTTGCAAAAGTATGATGATGATCCTACAGCTGCTCATTTAGGTGTCTGTAAAACCCTTTCTAGGATTTCAGAATTGTATTACTGGCCTAAAATGAGATCTTTTGTTGTGAACTATGTTCATAAATGTAAAGTTTGTACTTCTTGCAATCCTTTAGAGAATATTTCTCCTATATTTAATAAAGTTAAGAAGAGAATATGTCACTCTTACAATACCAACACTAAACGCTACAATTTACGTAGACGTGATGTAAAATTTCATGTAGATGACAAAGTCTGGAGGAAAAATAACATTCTTTCAGAAGCTGTGGATGATTTTTCTGCTAAATTAGCTCCCAAATTTATTCCCTGTATTGTACATACAGTTTTATCTCCTTTAGTATATAATCTTAAGGATCTAGATGGTAAAAACCTTTGTAATTTTCATGTGCAAGATATTAAGTTAGACGTTACTGATTCTAGTGATGATGAGTCTCAATAATGTTGTTTAATATAGTAAAGCATTATCTTTTATTATTTTATATCTTTATATTTTGATATTTGTCTAGTTATGATAAACATATTATTCTTATTTATTTGACATTACCCTAAATGTTTATATATTTCTATTATTTTACTTTGGGTAATTGTTTTTGATTTTGATACAATTAAAAGCCTCATCCAGCACTTTATGTATGACAACATGGTTTGTTGCATACATGGTGTTTTAGTTTTCCTAGGATGCATATATCCTAAGGAGATTTTGGGCCAGATTATATGAATCTGTGTTCCTTTTTGGTCTTTTAGAGACAATTAATATACCATAGTAGGTATATTTATATTTTTTGGATGATGTGTTTTTTCTTATTTCTTTTGGAGTTAAAATAATTCTATGCATCTACTTTTAAAATCTGGTGTAGAATTATGACGCTTTGAAGTTTGATTGTAGTATACCTACTTTCACTTGTTTCCTTCTATCTTTTGTAAACTATATTTATGCAGTACTTTATTCTTTTGTGTAGATCACTGATTTATATTTTTAGTGAGAATAACATTTCTTGTGTATCATTATCTTATTTTCATTATTAACTTACTCTTACACTCGTATTCATAGTCGGTCTCCAGCGCGTCGCTGGCTGTTCACCACCATATATGTGTTTCATAGTCGACCTACAGCCTGGTTGACGCAAGCGTAAAGCATCTTTCTCCGAACAGTCGCTGGCATTTCGCTGGATACGCGCCAGTCGCTTTCACAGTGATCTCACACTCGAATGACGCATGCCCTGTTTAGATATTTTCGAAGTTTCGCCAGAGGAGGTTTATGCATGCTCTGGCGATTCGCCCATCAATTTGAAATACGCTTGCAATGGACGATTACATCATTATTATGTAGTTATCCGAGAAATAAATGAACAAAATGATATATTACAAGTACCCAGAAGATATACAAGGGACATGCAAAATCCATTACACTTTTATAATGATAATGAATTTAGAAAAAGGTATAGATTTCGAACACAAACAGTTATTGAAATAATGTTGCCAGTAATATATAATGAAATGGTGAAAATTATTCGACGTGGATTACCGTTTCCACCCATTTTATGTCTATTAGTTGCCTTGAGATTTTATGCTACTGGAAATTTTTAGGTAGGATAAATTAAAGAATATATTTTCAGAACATGATATATCTATATATTTTTTAATATTATATATGGTAGATCGTAGTATAGTTAATTTTAATTGAATTTTTAGATTGTAACTGGAGATCTTAGAGGATTTTCACAACCCACGGTTTCGAGATGCATTTTTAAAATTTCCTGCCTACTTGCTCAGCTATTACCCACATATATAAAATTTCCTGAAGGTCTCGAAAACCAGAGAAAGAACCAAAGGCTGTTTTACGATATTGCCAATTTTCCCAAAGTAACAGGGTGTATAGACTGTACCCACATACCAATAAAAAGTCCTGGAGGGAATATGGCCGAGGTATATAGAAACAGGAAAAGATATTTTTCAATAAACGTCCAAGTAGTGGGTGGACCCAATTTAGGAAATTTTCGATGTTGTAGCTCGTTGGCCTGGAAGAGAACATATTCGATGATCTTCAATAATAGTTCAGTGAAACACCGTTTCGAGAATGGCAGTTTAACAGTATTTCTTCTTGGAGATAGTGGCTATGCTTGTTTACCGTATTTAATGACGCCTCTTTTAAATCCTGGAATTGAACAAGAAGTAAGGTATAACAGATCTCATATTAGAACGAGAAATACCATTGAGAGATTGTTTGGATTGTGGAAAAAAAGATTTTGTTGTTTGAGTCGGGGTTTAAATAATAAATCGGAAAGAGTTCCAGAAATAATTGTGGCATGTGCAGTTCTTCACAATATTGGGATCAAAGTGAATGATATAATTGATGAACAAGATAATGTGAAAGAAGAACTGGATGATAATGAACCTCACATACCGAATCAAGCTCAAAATATTGAACATATTGTACGAAGAAGACTTATTGAACAACATTTTAATTGATTTCAATTTTATGTTACACCGTTTGGCGCTCTTTCACTTAGCCGTGTTGAAGGAATAAATAAATATCTACAATTCTCCTTTTTAAAATTTCAAATTTTCCTGCTCAATACTACTCAAAATTCCTTAAAAACCCATCACTTTCCCATATCAATAAATAAAAATCAAATCAAGAAAAATAAATGTATGTACGAGTAATATATGAATGTGTATAAAATAAGAGTAATAATAAACTGTAAATGTAATTACAAGTAATAATAACTTACATATATAAATATGAGTAAAATAATAATAGCCTTACCGAAATTAAACTAATAAAAAAATAATAAAAAAAACACACATAATTAATCGACTGTTTTGGAAGATAATTTTTTTTCTAATTCTATTTTTTCCAAATTGGCTTTTCCAACCAGCATCCTAGCTTCATCAGCTAACAATTAAAAGGTCTTTAGAAAATAAAATTTTTATTTAAACTAATATGCTGGATGCAATATATCTGTTGGTTGAATGGTATTTGCGGAAACAATATCCTATGCATAGGAAAGACACATGTTCCGGTGTCCATTTATGTTTTGAAAGTTATCTTTACATTTTTGTAGTCCAAAATTATAATAATACAATAAAACAGATTATTCTGTAACCGGATATAGCCCAGAATATTTTCTTTTTGGAAAAGCAGATCCGATTGTTCCCGAGGAACTGTGTGAGACAACAAATGTATCAAAAGATAAAGAAATAGCCTATAAAAATTCGGTACGACATCATGAATATAATAAAAAACTGTATGACAAAAATAGAAAATCCTATGAATTCAAAGAGGGAGATTGGGCATATGTAGAAAATAAATCAAAACTAAATAGAAAAAAAACTTGACGAAGTAAGAGTAGATCCATTTCAAATAAAAAAACAAATTTCAAATACATTATGTGAAGGATACAAAAAGAATGATATGAATTATTTCCATATTTCAAAATTGATGCGTTGTGATAAACCATATACTTAGATGGTTTATCATAGCTTTTTGATAGGGGAATTTAAAAGTAAACCTATGTTTATTTTAAGTGAAACAGCAGGGTTTAGTTATGTTTAGTTATTTAAAGTTTTAGGTTGTATGACTGTTTAAGTTTTATTGACATTGACATATTGTAAATTGTATGGTACAATTGTCAAATTACTTAATGGCGTAAGAAATAGCATTGTTCTTGATTCTCTTTTTAGGTTTGTATATTTGTTAAGTTATGTTAGTTATGTTATTATTGTTAATAATTTATATTGTAGAATTTTAACGAAAATAAACTCTGTACCCTGGAGTCAAAATTGGTCAAATTCAAAAATTAAGAAAATGTACTTTTATGATGGGTAAAAAGCCTTGAAAATAAGTCTTCGGAATAGTAATGTTCAATAGCGGGCCAAATCCATACTAACGCTTACAAATTGCCTATCAAAATCAGTGTAATGTTCAAATTTGGTCAAATCCTAACAATTTCAGTTTCAACATTGGGCAAGTCCATTTCGACCAATAGTAACTCGGGACTGGCTCACGTGACGATACCATTTTAAATCAGTTATCTGGTACTTGTTGTTGATTAACGATCACACGGAAGCTTTTTTGCAATTTTGTGTTGAAAAACAAAGTTAATATTACTGAAATATGGATAATTTGATAGAGGAAACAATGCCAAACAAAAGTAGAAAAAGAGCAAAACGACGGGAAGATACTAAACGTGTAAAATTGCAAAGACAAAGGTAAGAAACTTTCCACTTTACAACTGTATACTAAAAGCAGGGCTGTACTCAAACTTGTTTATGGGCATAATTTATTGCATTAAAACATTAAGACTTTTATGTTATGTTTGTTTTCGTTTTTTTTTTCTTGGATAGGTAGAAAATATTTGTGCTTCAGTAAGTGTAGCACTTGAAAAATCAAATTATTGCCGTTGAGATGACACAAACCAACTGACGTGAATAAGTAAGTAACAATCTTAACTTATGCACATCAGTTGGTTTGTGTCATCTCAACTGTAATAATCCCTTAAGTTATACGACCAGAGAAGCCATGCTGCTTTTATGTTAAAATATAATCCATTAACATCGACATTGTGTCGCATTGTAACTATATAGAATAGTAATTCATTATGTAATTCTGACGACCATATATCAACTAGTTGGCTATAGTTTCACATACTTTTCAGAATGTCACTGAAGATGAACTAATAATTCGAAAACGTCCTGATTTTGTTTTTTAATCCACTTGGATGACTTTTTAAAAGTTTTTAATAAATGTATACCATTTTACAAACGGAAGTTTTTTACTTCATTGTAAGTTGTTTAAAAAGTTGTTTAAACTGTGGTATACAGCCAACCACTGATATTTTCCCTTTAATTTTTTTATAAAAATCATCTTTAAAATAATGTCTATTATGCTATAATAATGGAATCTCTCAGGTTTCAATTATTTATTCTTATTTTTTTTTTCTTACAGATACTCTGCCTCATCATTGCCAGAACAGATAACTTGTAAACACAATTCTAAGGCATACTATTGTCAGAAGCTTACGATGCGCGATATAAACAATTTCATGATGCTTTTTATGCACAAAAAACGAAAAGTAATTCAACGAAAACGTATTGTGAATGGACACGGTAATGAACGATTATTATCATTTACGTATTCTGTCAGAACTTGCGAAGCATAAATTATACCCGTATGCAGAAGTACATTTTAAAAAATACTTTTGATAAAGAAAGGGCGAATAAGGGGTGTCCTTCATCTTTATCATCGTACCGGAGAAATGCATAATGAAACTAGAGGTGGTGATAGAAAAACAACAAAGTTTCAAAGTATCAAAGGTAATATAATACAATTTATTAAACTTTTAAATGTGTTAAATCTCATTACAATAGAGCAAAACTGATTCGAAAGTATTTACTTTCTGAACTCAATATCTCCAAAATGTATAGGATGTACAAAGAGTCATATCCAAACACTCTTTGTAAGCTCTCATATTTCCGTCATATATTCAATACAAAGTTTAATTTGGGATTTGGAAGTCCCAGAACAGATGTATGTTCTAAGTGTTTGGAGCTGGATGGAAAAATTAAGTCTGAGCAAAGTGCACAAGAAAAGACCAATTTAATTGTGGAAAAAACGAGTCCATAAATTAAGGGCAGAAGCTTTTTATCAATTATTAAAAGAGAAGAAGCCGGATATGAAAACAATAAACGTTTGAATGCCAGAAAAACCAAGTTCTTGCCAAAGTTCCAGACCAGTCTGCATATTACTCACGCCAATTATATATTTATAACTTTACCATTATGAAAGGTAGTAGTAAAGACCACTTTAGTAAAGAAAATACTCATGTTTTCCACTGGACAGAAAACCAACACAAAAAAGGTTCTAACGAGATGGCAAGCTGTGTTTATCACTTTTTAAAAAATGTTAATTTGCAGGGTATAACAGTTTTGCGTCGTACCTCTGACGGTTGTGGGGGGCAAAATAAAAATTCCATTATCTTAACAATATGTATGAACTGGTTGAGTACAGAAGCTCCTGATGAAATCGACAAGATAGAGTTGATATTTCCAGTAACGGGGCATTCGTATCTTCCCCCTGACAGGGTGTTTGAAAATTATAGAAAAAAAATTAAAAGCTAATGAGAGCTTTCTTTGATTTTATTTTTAAGTCGCTGGAGTAAAAACGAATATAAAGTCAATTCAAGATTATTTTGAATTTGGGATAATGAAGTCCATATTGTTTGGTTGAAAGTTTTTGGTTTTTCCCGATTACTTGAATTAGTTGTTTAGTTTAACTACTAGGAGAGTGTGCTATATAGCTTTCACCTTTACGAGTCCAGTGACGTAAGGCGTCCAGAAGAAGAATCTTCTCTGTTGGGAAGTAGTCAGGTTTTTTTTAATTGTTTCAGACTATTTTTTAAATAATTTATCTTAAATTTTGTGTAAACTTTAATCAGTGAACGAACAAAAAAAACTTAATAATCATTTTAGTAAATTTTCCAACTTCTTCACACTACTTTACCGATTATATAACATCAGGGACCTTGTCCAAGTGATCTAACTACTATTGGTTACAGTAGCTTCCCAAAGTGAAGAAACCTAAGAAATTTTGTTACAGTGGCGTAGTCCAACGTGGAGCCCAGATTTTCAGTAAGTTAGTATTCCTTAATTCATTTGTCATTTTTTTTAAACTGTTCCTAGTTTGTTCGTCTATTGTTGAATATTTTATAGTTATTCAGATCCAGTTTTCTTTGATACAGTATCTGGGAAAAAATTTAATAGTGTCTTATATTGCTGTGTTGGTGGTTTTGATAACTTTAAATTAATAATTAATTGTAAACCTTCATTTAGTATAATATTTTTGATAATTACATTGGTTTAACATTTCTGTTTTGATCGGGTCAGTGATACCTGTACATTTGTTGGAAAATATTGAATGATTTATTGTATTACTATTTACATTATTATAAGCCAATAGTGGTTTCGTTTAGGTGCGATCACACTATATAATATATTTTTTTTGGTCAATTATTGCATAGGTACTATGCAATAATTGACGTTAATAAGTTTAATTTACTTATTGTCATTTGATCTCTGAAATCAAATTTAAATTATTTTGAATATATTTATATTTAAAGGTATT